>JAQIXP010000387.1:0-27266 GCA_034700285.1 Proteroiulus fuscus
AAGTTTATAAAATTTATTAAAATTCATATATATTCATGTATTGAACATAGTATTTATTGATTTTACTAAAAAAAAAAATTTTACTACAAAAAAATTTTTTTTTTAGATTTCCCATTTTTCGTGGAATTGCCCTTAGACCAATTTTGCATCACAAGAAAATCCTGCAATTAAATTCTCATTAGTTTAATTCATACTGATAGCTTAATGAAAGTTTATAGGCTACTACCATGGATTATTTAGCCAATATTACTTGGACATTATTTGGTGCTGTCTAGTAACTGCGTTTGTTTAATTTAAAACATTGACAATGTTTTGGTTTTATTTTGGCTTCCCTTTTTTATCTATGAACTACATTGTATTGTATCATATAAAGAACGCCACCAAGAACACACTGACCTACGATATTTGATCAAGACTGACCGAATTGAGCGATAAGATTCAACTTATCCATTGGTGGCGCCAAATGAAATTCATTTAAAACTACCAAACAATGCTGTTTTCAAATAAATATTTACAAGTTCCTTTTCCATTAAAGAAAACCCCCAAAATATGTAGGCCCTAATTATATACCAGAAGAGGATTTTTGAGCAGCAACATTTATTTACTTCTTAAATTATAACAAAAAATGGAATTGCCTAGAAGATAATATGGAAACGGTCTAATAGCCTAGGCCTACTAGTAAATATTGAGTAGCCTAATACGAATTTACACACCATACATTTCTGCTATATACGGTCAAGTGTTTGGCCCATTTCATGCCATCCCACATGAGATATAAACATGGTCTATTTCTGCAGAAAATGTATTTTTTTTAATTAAGCTGATGAATTTCTGTAGAATTTCTTTAGTGATAATGATCTGCTTCTGCAGTTATTGTGATGACACAGTTTTCTGCAGAACTTTGTGGTAAAATTTTCTGCAAGAATTAGGCCCAGTCACCATAATTCTTGCTTAGGAATACTGCAGAAACTTTTTCATTCAGGATGTTTGTACGAATCATGCTATTATTTGAGCAGTCCACAACATTTAAGTCACAACGATAGAGAATAGCCTAAAAAACACGTCACATTTTGGAAGATGAAAGTACACATTAAGCTTAAAGTTATACAGTGAAATCTTATATATGAAAATGCAAAGTGGGTTTTCTGGTTGGAGTGGAGCCATCATATAAATTTAAATCTTGAAAGATTGGAACGGCTGAAATTTTAACATGAAAACAAAAGGTCACAATCGTAAGCCTAACAGTGCTTGCATAACTAAGTCCAAGAAAGCAAACTTATGACTACATGTAAGGGGCTCAGTGCGGCTGTAGTTTGTTAACTTACCTAAAGTTGAGAATTATTTGAAAACGCCTGTATCCAGCTGAAAAATACAACAGAAATGCACCAGTTATGATGCGAGTATAATTATTTGAGCATTCAAATATTGAGTAACACTTTTTCACACAGTTACAATAAATACTGGATAGCTTTCAAATATCTTTTTGACCCTTATTATGTGGTGGCCCATATTGTTTGCCAAATAGGCTAGATGTAATGTGAAAATCAATTTGCTATCTAGGCCTACTGGTATCGCATCATTTGCTTTAGCAAATATTGTTATTTTTCAAGAAAAATGTTAAGATTTTCGTTCAAACAGAAATAGAAAAGTTTATATCACCCCATGTAAAGTAGGCTACCATAACAAAATGTAAACCTTTCCCCCAACAGTGTTATGTAATATTTAAACGATTTATGTACATGTAAAGAGTGAAGAAAGATATTGTGATTGTAAGGAATGAATTGTAATGAATTGAATGGCTATTTGAGCCGAGCCTACATCGTTCGTGTATGTCGGTGGCCCAGTCGCGGGTTTCTGGTCGGGTAATGGTGGAAACATGAAAGCTGTTTCTTCATTTCCTTGTCCAAGTAAGAAGCTCCTAAAAAAATATAAACATTTGTTAACTGGCCCTAAATAGTATTTAAGCAGTTAGGTAGGCCTCTAGTAGTTAATACGATTTAAAAATTCAGACGGTTAAATTACCTCGGAGGTGGAGGTAAGAATTGAGGATTTATGTGGTGCACTTGAATAAAGTTACCATCAAATTTTCTTGGTGACATGGCTGGGGCTGAAAAGTGATGCATGTGTACGTAGCATTATTTGTCCGATATGCCCAGTAGGCCTATTACAAAGAAAAATTTACTACTTGACACTTACCACAAGGCATGTGCATCATATTGGGGGGTGGAAGTGGTGGTGGATGACTGGATAGATGACAGGTGGCATACGGTGTCGGATCATCTCCCATACCTATGTAAAATATAGCATTAACTTTCACATTTTGACGAAATTTATCCCAAAATATACAAAACGCTGTAAACAAGGGTTAATTTGTGGCTATCAGAGACAAGTTATAAAAAATACCTATTGATACGTAAGTCCCAAAGTAGATGGAATCTCACCTTCATCTTTGCCAGTCTGTCCACGTCGGTTGAGTGTGTTTCTTTGCATGCAGCTCAAAGTGTTGTCATCACATCCTTTCTGTTGATCATTGCTTGCAGTTGAAAATCGGTGCCCTGCATATGGTTTGCGAGAGAATATAGATACCATATAGATTTTTCCTGTGGAACTCTATACAATGTCAACCCCACTCAAATGCTGATGAAGCATTTGCCCACCTTTGTTTTGTCTTTCCTCTCTCTTCTTTCGTTTGACGTAGAGACAAGCCACGGCAAGAATAAGGAGTAGAATGACCCCGGTGATGCAGACCGGCACGATGACGTACAGGTTGAGGTAGGCAATGAATCCTTTAATGTCACCGTCGGCCATCATGATATCAGGTGAAATGGTGGCTAGGACGATCCCGAAAACAATACGAAAGAGCTCATTTCAAGAGAAAACAACTCCACTCTGGATGCACTTTCTGCGTGTGAAATACCTCCATTTGCCAGGAGAGTGGCGAAGGAGTACTCGGCGATGGAAGATCCGGCGCTGTTGTGGGCGGTCATGCGCAGGCTGTACCATGTTCCAGGCATGAACCCCGGAATGACCAGTCGCCGTTGTTCCGGCTTCACGTTATTTGATACGGACGTCCACTCTCTCGACTGTTTTGGAGCATACTCGACGATGAAGTACAGAATGGGGCAGCCGTTGCTCTTCCACGTGTTCAGATAGAGTGAAATGGAATTTGGGGTTTCTTCGATCAGATCGGTCTTACTCGGAGGAGCAGGAACTGCAACGAATTAAATTAAAAATTAAATTACTAAAATAACGTGATATAAAATAACTGAAGAGGTATGTACCTGAACCATTTGTGGATACGACAAGAACTTCAGAATAAGTGCCCGTGCCAATTTTGTTGAAGGCTGACATGTAAAATTCATACCGAGTTCCGCATTCCAGGTTGTCCAATTTATAGTTTCTGGCATCAACGTCTAGGGACAGTTCCTTCCACTCGCCAACGTCTTGCCTGATGTGCAGCGTGAATCCTGGGAAATTTGCAGATTTATTTATTACCAAATTGTGTATGAACTGATTTATATTGCAGGATATCTCACCCTTAATTTTGGCCAATTTGTTGGAGGTTACTTTCCACTGCAAGTCGATGCTGTTCGATGTAGTCGAAGCGATTTCCATGGATGGTGAGGGTGGTGGTGCTGCAGTTCCGGTTAAGGAATTGGTCACAATGAAGTTTTAAATGCAAAACTTAAGGTTATGATTGTAAGACTAAGCCAAAAGAAGCGCACTGCCACTCACCCAAAACAATAACCGTGTAGGTGATCCTATCATCTCCTAACTCATTGTGGACTTGGCAACTGTAATCGCCGGCATCGTCCTCGACAACTTCTTTGATGTAAAGTGACCCATCGTCCAATATCTTAACGTTGCTTTCGTTCTCCACGGCCCTTCCTCTACATTTGTGTTGAATGATACATCATTCTTATGACCAGACACCTTTCCCCACCCAAAAAAAAGGGATTTTGTGAAAGTTTGAATTTTACCGAAGGGTCCATTTCCTGACCGGTTCCGGGCTGCCAACAGCATGGCACATCAGACCGATGTCCCTCTTCCAAGGAGTAACTACTTTACCATCGAAGGAGACTATTTTTGCGATGACTGAAAGGATTAAGGCAGAGAAGTCGCTAACTTTTGCAAGTCTTGTTTGGTCAAGTGCAAATATAGTTTCAGCCTACCCGTTGGACCATTTGGCGATTGGAAAACGGATCGACTTGGCCTGCCTTCACCGATCAGAGTTGAAGCCGTTACCCAGAATTCATATTGCTGACCCTTGATAAGTGAGTTCACTTCATAGAAGCTGTGATGAGCAGCCACCATGTGCGAAACTGGTTCCTGCAAGGGCCCTCAAAAGGTCAAAAAAATGAGTTGCACTATCAACTTATCGAGGATGGTTCAGTATTTTATGCCGTAAAATGTCTCATACCTTGGCTTTCTCACTTTTTCTCCAGTAAACGGCGTAGGATTTGATAACCCCATTTGGATTTTCTGGAGATTTCCATGAAACGATCACGGAGTCGTCGGAAGCCGCGATGGCCTTGATGTCCATCGCAGGGTCCGGAACTAAATTTGAAAAGTAATATTTAAGAAAGTGGATAGTCATCTTAGAGAGGTTTAAAAATTAAGTTGGATTAATTTTAATCGCTCAAAGTAAAAAATAAATAATGTAGATTCAAATCAAACAAGAAAAAAAATTAGGACATTTATTTGAGGTTTTATTTTGTTTTGCCTAAAAAAACCAGATTTTAATTGATTTTTTATTTATTTAATTTCATAATTTGTATTCTCCTTAATTTAAACTTTACTCGCATATGCAGTGTGACTTAGCCTACCGTCATCCAGTGTCTGGCAGTATATCGGCTCACTCAGTGGACCTTCACCTGATTTTGTGTAAGCCAAAATTTGAATACTGTAATTTGTGTATTTCTCGAGACTTGTTAAGGTTGTAGTCGTTGAATAGGATGTGTTACTAAGTTCAGGGGCTTCATCTGTAGGAAAAGAAATGGGCAAAATTTTGTTGAAGTTGTTCTGTTACTATATAAGGAGCTATTTCTGTCCAAATGGTAAAATTATGCATTTAACCAGCTTAACTCTAATTAATAGAGATACGCTGCCCCTTACCCACCAAACCAGTCTGTGGTTGGCCCGTAAACCACTTTGTAGCCCTTGAGAATGCCGTTCACGGAGTCCATGGAAGGGGCCGCCCATGTAACGTGAATACTTTGTGAAGTCAGTGTTGTGCAGCGGACTTCAAGTGGGGATTCTCGTGGGGCTGTAATTTAACAAGCATTTGTCCATGGACTTTTTCCAAGGATGCGTATATTTAAACCATTTAGCTTACCTCCTTCCGATGTCATGACCATAACTGGCTCGGAGAGCGGTCCTTTCCCTTTGTTGTTGTAAGCTTGGACCACCACAGAATATTTTGCGTGCTGTCTCTTCAATCCGATCTGGACTGACAGGTCATCGGCCGTTGGGTCTGCGGTCAAAAGGGTCTTAAATGAGTAGGATTCCATCGAGTCCATCTCCTTGAAGCCGACATAGTAACCCTGGAGCTTGCCATTCCAGGTATTTTCTGTTGGAGGCTGAAATGAATATTTTCTTTGGTCAAAATTAATGAGATTTATGAACGTGTTTTGAAACGTATGCTTAGTTTTTGTTTACCTTCCAAGATACTTTAATGGTTTCGTGATCCACGCTTTCCACTTGGACATTAAGCGGTGGGCCAGTGGGAGCTTGCATAGTTTAATAAATAAAATCTAGTTAAATTTAGTTAGGCGACCCACTTTATACAGCTTTCACTTGAAACTTACCCTCTTCAGCAGTTGTGCCAGTGACAGGCTTACTGTCCTTACTTTTGCCTTCCTTGTTTTCTGCAGAAACTCTGAAAACGTATCCTGTTGCTGGCTTCAGACCCATTATTGTGGCCCTAGTTTGATGGCCGGGGATTGAGGCAGTTCCAGTAGCAGATGCTATTTTAGAGTTCTCTTTTTTTAAAGATAGGTCAGAAAAAGTTATTCAGATTCCAAAGAGATAATTTTACTTTTTTTGTATAGAGAAAATTAGTTAATGGCTGCAAACCTGATTCGGTGTATTGGACAATGTAAGCTTGTAGTGGGGAATTTCCATTGAAAGGAGCTTCCCATTCCAGACTTATTTCCTGGCTGCTTTGATGTGACACCTTTACATTACTCGGCACATCTGGTTGCTCTGAAAGTGATGCGTTTTCTTGTTAATATATGAAAGAATAGGTAATGCTTTTGATTTAATGTAAAAGCCTTACCGAGAATTAATAACATTATTGTTGCCTTGTCAGTCCCATGATCATTCTTTGCAACACAGGTATATGTTCCATTATCTTTCCGTGCCACACTTTTGATAGTCAGTTCCGATGAAACAGACTTTTCAATATTAGCCGATATCATAATATTCCTGTAAAGATTTTTTACAATTTTTATTTCAACTAGTTAGTTAGATGGTTTGTGAATGTTCTTGACCTTTATACCTGCTTGAATCATTGCTAATCTTCTTGTCCTTATGCCAGGTTATACTCATTGGGCTGTCACCTTGACTAGTGCAATGTAGCTGCTTTGTTTTTCCTTTTTGGCTGTAGATTGTTTGCACTTTTTCTTTGAAACTTGGAGGCACTGCAATATAAAATCAGTGGATCACAATATATTATCTATGCTAAAATGAGTTTATAAATGTAGAAACAACATTTCATCAATACGAGAAATTAAGGAATAAAATTCACCGTATACTTGCACGCTGACAACTTGACTCAGACCGGATCCAATCCCATTCGACACCTGACAGTAATAGTATCCTGTGTTGGTCGTACTTGTCTTTTGTATTAGCAAAGTGCCATTTTCAAAAATATGTATATTATTGCTGTTTCTAAGGGTTTCCTTCTCTTGATCCTCGTAACTGAGACCTACGCAATAAGAAAAACTGACATTTACTATAGGCCTATATAGGGAAAGTTTTGCAAGACTAGCTTGCAGTTTTAACATATCCATTAGACCTATTGAACGTATGTGAAAAAAATATTATACTTTAAGATCCAGAATTCTAACAGAAATTACTTTTTCTGTGAAGCCATGTTATAGATGGTTTTGGGAAGCCCTCCGCTTGGCAGTGCAGCAAAGCACTTTCTCCATTAATTACTTGTTCATTTTGAGGTTTACGAGTCCAACGAGGAGGAACTGGTTTAGAGAAAAAGATTATCATTAGGAGTACTCTACTGTGCATTTATGCTATCCTAGTTCATGTCTCTAATTGAATTTTTAATTTTACCCACTTAGTTAAGACTCAAAATCTTTTGCATATTTCTTAATCTTATTTACCCATAACAGTTAGCTGTGCCGAATATCGCATTGATCCTGCCTCATTGCTTGCTATGCAAGAATATTGCCCATTATGTGAAGGGGATACTGATATAATGGTCAAAATGCTTGAGTGGTCATCGAATGACCTTATCTGCACATCTTGTGAATCAGATGAGAGTGCACTACCATCCTTTTCCCAAGTCAGCTTGAGAGGCAAATCGCCTCGACTCACTACACAAGACACTCGAGCCAGCAAGCCTTCACTTATGTGCTCATCTTGAAATGCAAATGGCACAATCTTTGGAGGAACTGAAAGAATAAGAAAGAAATTTACCATTTACTACTAACATGGCGGAATGGCTGGAGGTTGCTGCCTTATTCTGGGCAATGCATGTGTAGTTTCCCCCATGTTTCGATTCCACGTGATCTATGGTCAAAATGCTCGTGTAGGTGTCTATAGTGTGAATGCTGATTCCTAGGTTGTTAGGAATGGTAATGCCATCTTTCTGCCAATATATGTTTAAGGGCAAATCTCCCTGATAGACAACACATGTAAGTCGAGCCAATGCTCCCTCGAATACGTGCTCTCCTTGGAATTGAAAGGGGACAATCTTCGGTGCTACTGAAACAGGAAAAATGGACATCAGACAAGCCATGTCCCCGACCCCTGCTAGATTCGTTGGAACCAATTACCGTTAACTGTCAGTTCCACATTGTAAGTGGCAGAACCTGCGGCATTCGAGGCTACACATGTATAATTGCCAGCATGCTCTGAAGATAAACGTCCAACAGATAGTATACTAGAGAGACCATCAATGTGGTGAATAGAAATTTCTTTCTTGTTGCTAATTGGGAGGCCGTCTTTGAGCCATGTAAAGTCTATTGGTGCATCCCCCTCCAGTAAACCACAAACCAATCTGGCAGGGGATCCCTCGTAATGCACATCTCTCAGCAAGAAGGGTACAATCTTTGGACGAACTGGAATACAAGATGCATGGGGGAACTTAAGGATCAAATATGGGATCAAGGAAGGTTACCGCGAACCAACAGTTGAGCTGCATGGCTTGTGGTTCCAGCTTTATTGCTGACAACGCAGCTGTAGTTTCCCGAATGTTTGGCGCTGACATTCTCAATGCTCAAAGATTCGGTGTAGGCATCGTACTTTCGCGTGACCACCTCCAATTCTGGAGTTATGGTCAACCCATCTTTTAACCACTGAAATGTTACGGGAATGTCTCCTTGACTGATGGCACAAGTGACGTGAGCTCTCATTCCCTTGTAAAACTGGTCGTCGAGAAAGTCAAACGGGATTATCTTTGGGAGAACTGGAATAAAAGATAATGAAATGCCTTATTTACCATTCACAGACAGTTCCGCAGTGTGGGTAACAGTGGCCGCCTTATTGGAAGCAACACACGTGTAATTTCCATTGTGGCCAGGGGTGATGCTGCTAATGGTTAGAATGCTCGAAAATTCGTCAAGAGCACGGACTAAGACACTCATTTTAGGGGACATTAACTTTCCGTCCTTTAGCCATGTGACATTTAGAGGCAAGTCTCCATCGCTTACAACACATTGGAGCCTGGCCCTCATGCCTTCTCTCAGAAGTTCGTCTTGAAATTCAAAAGGAACTATTTTGGGAGGAACTGTAATATGAATGGTAAATATTTCTAAGCCTGGCTTTCAAATGTATAATCAAGTATTTTTTCTAATTTGAAAGCTGAATTCTGGTGCAATTTAGAATATAATTTTGAAATGCTTGACAAAAATTAGGTTTAATTATAACATGAAATGCCATACAAATTATTTCAATGTTCCTGTTTCGTAATTAAAACTTTAATATCGAGAAAATGCTTGATTATTTTTTTTTTCAACAGAACTCAAAACCAGCAAATTATACATTGAACTGCAAACAGATAGTGTACCCATCACTTGTAGATTGATGCCGCCTTCTACATTCTCCTTATTTTTGTTTTGAACTTCACATGTGAATTTTCCATTGTCTACCAAGCGGTTGACATTTTCTATCAGTAGAGAGCCGTTTTTCATGACCGTGTGCCGTAGTTCAGCAGGAAGTTTCACGCCATCTTATTGTAAAGGAAATTAATTTAGCAGAAAATGGTATTATAAAATGACTTTGTCAATTCAGTTGCTCGCCTTTTTCCCATTGCACTAATCCCCGTGGATAGCCAAAAATTGGACAGTTCAAGCTTACATCACTGCCACTAACTGCTATTATAGTTGGAACTTTTCTGGCTTGGAGAGGACCTGGATTATATAGAAAGGCAATTTCATACAATCGTATACAATTAGTGCATATATATATTTTTAATCTGCCCGGTTCATGATCCATCATACATAATCATTACCGTAAATGTTAATTCTAGCTGAGTGATGAGCTTGTCCTCCATTGTTTGTGGCAGAGCACGAGTACACACCTCCATCCTCTACGGAAGCCGAATTGATTATTAGTTTGCTTATTGCCCTTCCCTCCTTATCGACGGCTGATGTAATGCGATGTTGAGAATTGCTTTTCATAGGCAAGCCGTCAATGCTCCAAGATATTACTGGCAGTGGAATGCCTGTGGTGATGCATTGGACTGACACGTGGTTTCCAGGATGCGCAACAACTTCTTGAAATGTCTCTACCCACTGTGGCACTATCTCTGGAATTGAAGGGTGCATAAATCAATCAATTCCCATTACTATGATGAACTGTAAATTACGGTAGTTTGTTATAGTTTACCAGACAGGCGTAACTCTGAGGATGCTTGAACTGTGTCGGTGGAACCTTTTGCGATGCATTGGTATATTCCTTGGTCTGACATTTGGGCATTTTGAATTCTAAGAACTTTTCTGGATTGTTGTGTCATTGGTACGCCATTGTGTAGCCAGGATATTGAGATTGGTTGCTGACCGGTGGTCTCACAGTTCAATTCTGACACGTCGCCGAATTTAACCATGAGTATTTTTGGGTTCACCCAGACAAGTAGATCCCCTGGACAAGTTAAATGTTATTTTCTTGAGTTTAAAAGTTTGTAATTAATATCCGTGTGTGAAGTATTGTAATTTCTTACTTGTCACTGACAGTGCTATGTCCAAGTATTCTTTTCCCACCTCACTGGCAGCTGCACAGCTGTAGAGATGTTCATCGGCTAGCTGCACATCCTTGATGACCAGCGTACTTTGGGTTTGGATGAAACGAGACTCTTGAGGAATGTTTCTCATCTGTCCATGTTTACTTTTGATATGCCATCTGTAACAGTGGGAATTGCATTAAATCTGTTCCTAGGTATTGGAATCACTGTGAGAATCTTACTTCAGAGTTGGAATGGGATTTCCTTGAGCTACACACGGCAACACGGCCACATCGCCTTGCTTGACAGATACGGTTGATACGCCATCTAAAATTCTGGGAAGAACGGATCCTTGGGATTCTAGATAAGATTCATTAGCCATGGTTTTAAGATGGAAAATTTTACGGAGATTGCATTATAAAGCTTGCTACTAACCAGTAACGAATAAGGTTCCGGCTGAAGAACTGACTTTTATTTCGGCAGTCAACAGGTGGATCGTTTTGCATTTGTATCTTGTGCCGGCATCGCCCGAACTGATGTCTCGGATGTGCAGTTCACCCGTAGGCATTACCGTGTATTTGTCCGCGGAACCTGGAAATTTTGAAACGAGGAGTCTTGGTTTCTTGCTAAATTGAAAGGATTTTTGATTTGTATATGCTGGATGGCTAACCCTCTATTTCCTTAGATTGAATTAGCAAGTTGTCATTTTTAATCCAGGCTACCACTTGGATGTAGTCTTCCATGACAGTTGGTACGTGGCATTTGAATACGGCCGTGTTTCCTTCCATGGTGTATGTGTCGTAGACTTGGACGTCATATGGCTGCTGTAAGACTAAAATAAAAAGAATTTCCTTAATGATTTCCAGACTGATTACAATGCGGATAGAATTGGGATAAAATAAATTACCTGCTCGAATCTGGACGTCTAGGCTCTTGATTGTTCCTGCTACATTTCTGACCTGACATTGGTATACTGCTGAATGGACGTCCGGACGGTATTGCTCGGAGCGAAATGGATGCATGACTAAAGTGCCGTTGGCTAGGATACTCATGATGCTGGAAATATTTTTCGCAGGAATGTTGTCGACCGAAACCCAGTTAATCGATGGAGTTGGATTGCCGCTCGCTGTGCAATCCACGTGGACTCCGACTGTGTTGGAGAATTCGACTAGTCTTGGTGGTTCCTTAACGAAATTTGGACCGATGTTATATCCAGTTCCTGTAAAGTTTGCATGAACAATGACTTATAAAGTTTACCTATTAATTTAATTGAATGTGCAGTTTTAAATTACATGTGGGCAAAGTTTTTGTGACCATTTTATATATGCTCGTAGCTAACCATGATATTTTTTTTAAGGTTGGTTCTTTAAGGCTTGAACAATACAGGAATCTGTTCAATTTTTCTGAATTTAAATTTTTTATAAATTGGAGTTATGTAGATAAAGTTATTTTAATTTTTCTGGGGGAATTTTTGAATGATGACCAAATATTTATTATTCAAAGAAAGTTCATGAGCTTTTAAGTTTTTGAAATGAAATTTTTTAAATTACAAAATCATAGTCTTGATTTTTCTAAAATACTAGAGTTTAGCAATGATTTTTTTTTATTTTTTTGATAGATAAAATGAATATTTTTCTCTTATTATTTTTTTTAATTCTAGTATAAGAATACATATATTTTATAATTTTTTGCTATAATAATGATAATTTATACAGTTTTCTTATTCAGTTCATTTTGATAAACAATAACAAATTATTAAACTATTTGACACACTTATTTAATTAAATAAATAACCATACAAACTTCATTTAGAGAATTTTAGCAAATAATTTGTAATGAGAATTAGTAATTAATTTAATTGCCAGATACTGATACTAAAAGATAGCTACGGTAATTTTATCTTTGAAATATATTTGCAAACGAATATATCTGCAGTGTATTCCCAGTATTTGTTTATATATTTACGCTCATACATTTTTTTCCAAATTTTACAATTATTTTATTTTATTTTTTGTTTGAAAATACAATATATATTTGCAAACGAATATATCTGCAGTGTATTCCCAGTATTTGTTTATGTATTTACGCTCTATTTTTTTTTCAAATTTTACAATTATTTTATTTTATTTTTTGTTTGAAAGTACGTCACCGTTTAAATAATAGTCCTAATTAAATACTTGTCAGGGAAATTTTTACTGCATTTCAAATAGCTAAATTTTGAATTTATTTTAGGTGATAGGGTAAGATTAAATCCTGAAACTTTGAAAGTCTATCAAATGGACTATATATAATGATAAAAATGCATTACCACAAAATTTCTCAATCATAATTTCTTTTGTAAGTATATAAAAAAATAAAAAAGTAAATACACAATATGGAGTGGACCTACAAAAGACGTCATGAGGCAGCTCCTTCAATCATTTGTTGGCTCGAAATGAAATGGAACAATCAAGCTGAAAGGCAGGTGATATGAAGCTTATAGGACATGTACTGCCTGATGACGTTTTTCTTTTGTTGCTAAGTTAAAAATTTGAAGCTTTTGTTTCACGTGTTTGTGAATGTTTGAGAAATGCATTATTTCTCACTATTATCCGTTGACCAATGATTTTTTAGTGTGATCTTCCTCTATAATCTCGTTTTTAGATCAGTTTTGATTAATCATTTCTTTTTAATATTTTAATATACAAAATTCCCTGAAATAATGAGGATGAATGAAAGGGTTGTATTTTCTTATGCCAAGGTTATTTGAAGCCCAAAGTCCCAAAAAATTTCTTTTTTTTGCATTTACATAGAATTGTAGGCATAAAATTGGTTTACTGAACTGCAGCACTAGATCTGTCATTGACCCTGCACCCAAATAAACACTGCACTGTCCTTACCTTGAATGCTTGTGATGCTGAAGAATGCCAGAGTTGCCATGGTAACGGCTGTCATTCCGGGGGATGAAGGGTTAATCGTCATTGCCCCTAGTGACCTCACTGACCCTCAAATTCGAGTGAAATAATTGTTGATACGATTTCAACTTTTGTTTTAAGAAGAAAGCAGAATGTGAGTAAATAGAGAAGGGCAGAGTTATGACAGAAACAAGGAATTCATTCACATCGAATGAAGTGGGGCCCCTATTTCTGGAATGGACTGAATCACGAGTGATTCAATTTTTTTTGTGCTTGTTAAAGGGCTTACAATAGGGGGGAGTGTGAATGTGTTTACAATGTAATCTGAGACAGCGTGGTTTTCCCACTTGTTCCTCATAACAAAAGTATTTTCTGGTATAATTGGACATATGGCAGGTCACTAGGGTCACCCCTCAAATCAGAAAATAACAAACACAGCTGGCACTACATTGGAACTAAATTGAAACATTTAGTAGGTGATAAGTTCTAAGAAAAATTCAAAACCATTCTGAGAGTGTTATCTTATCTAGTCAAGCTAGGGTAAGCATGCTGCAGATATTAATGAGAACATTAATACATTGGAAGGCTTATTTCAATAATGCTAGTTGTTAATTATTTGTTTTTGAAGTAAATAAATCCAATTTCAGTATTAATGTATACAATTTTCTCTAAGAAAACCTGGAAATATGGGAATATCAACCAGAAAAATTCAGGGAAGATAATTTAACATTAGTGTAGCAGCCCTGTACATGTATTTGGTAATTATTTTATTAAATAAAGTTAAACTGATTTCATTAACAAGTACTTTAGATTTAAAATCACTTAATTTAAGTTTTGCCAAATTTTTTAAGGATCAAATTGCCTTTGATTTGTACATAAACAACTTTGCTGCGACGTTGATTTATCATTTATGTGATAAGTTATTAAATAAGAAATGTTAATAAGAAAGCAATTTTTTTGTAAACTTGGCATTCACTTGTAAGTCAGATGAGATTTAATTTTAAATAAGTGTGAAATTCATATTTTCGTACAGTTTAAAACTTCCAAACAAAATAAAAATTGTTTTCAAAAAATATAAAATAAATCAAAAATTTGCACCCAGAATGCATATTTATTTTTAAGTGTGAGTTTTGTTTCTTGGCAGTAATTTTTTATTTTTTGAAATACTATTATTATTTTGAAAGAGCTGTCTACATGATGTAAATTTCTAAGCACTTTATATTGTGTGGAATTTTATGAACTCTTAATTTGTTTAATAACTAAAAATTCCTAAAATTTCATGCAAGAAATTGAATAATAAGTGTACACAATTGCTGCAACATTGATTTATTAGATAAATTATAAAATGAGAATGAAGTCTTAATAAAAACATAGACTAGACTAGACAAGAACGTTAAATATCAAATCACAAAAGTCAATATATTTTACATCGAGCTTCAAATTTATCCTAACAAGACTTTCAGTGATTACAATTCATTCAATCCTTTTACAAGACAACATTTACAACTAAATGCTTATTTGGGCATCTATTTGTTGAAAACATTTATATGGCTTCTGCGAAGTATTGACGTGCACAATGGTTAAGGAATACATCAGTTGATATTTTATTAAAGTAGGAAAAAAAGCTAATTTCAATAAGGTTTAGGTTGGTATATAATTAAAATCAATTCAGAAACAATGGCTTGGATTTCTGGTCATCAAGTTATGAGCTCGTACGAAGCCTGATATTCGAACAACTTGAGCAGTTTAGTTAAGATAGCCATTATGTATGAGTTCCATTATTAAGCTATAAACAAAGAAGAACAATATTTCTAGTAAAGGGTTTAGTTATTTCTAATGTAAATTAAAAAATTATGCTTACATCATTAGTATACATTGGTGCGATATTTATATGTGGCGTGGGCTCGTCTTCTGGTAAACGTGGAAATATAAATGTGGTTTCTTCGTTATTTTGTCCTGCTTGTCCGAGTAAAAAACTCCTGTGAAATAACAAAATCACTATCAGTTAAAGGTTATTTGAAATACTTTTTACCCAATACAACATTATATCGAATTTACCTCGGTGGTGGAGGTAAGAACTGTGGATTCACGTTATGTACTTGCACGAAATTGCCATCAAATCTGTGCGGAGTCATTGGAGGAGCTGAAGTATAGGAAATGAGATTTTTTGAATTGAGAACGATGTTCTTTTCAAATGTTATGGGGTTTTATTTTCTACCATTACAAACATCAAAATAGGCCTACCTTGAGACATGTGCATCAAATTAGGAGGTGGCAGTGGTGGAGGATGACTAGACAAGTGGCACGTAGCGTAAGGTGTAGGATCATCTTCCATACCTGACCAGTGTGAAAAGATTGATGTTAAATCCGTGTTTGAATATGTAAGAGGGAAAATATTTGGGAAATACCAACCGTCATCTGTCGAGGGATTTGTACGCCGGGATAGAGTACTTCGTTGTGGATAGTTCAAGCTGTTGACATCATATCCTTTCTGCATATCATTGCTGGCCGTTGAAAATCTTTGCCCTACAGAATACAATTTTTCATTAGCTAAAATTAATTTGGTCATTAGTATTGCGATTAATGAAGCAGACCTTTATTTTTCCTATCTTCCCTTTTCTTTCGTTTGACGTAAATGCAAGCAACAGATAGGATGAGCAGCAGAATGACCACGGTGATGCAAACCGGTACAATTACGTATAAGTTGAGATAAGCAATGAGCCCTTTGATGTCTCCATCTGCCATCATGAGATCTGGTGAAATGGTGGCTAGAGCAATGGAATGGTGTGTTAGTAAATTGTTGTTTGAGTTTTATACTTGCAGTACTTTAGTGTTTACCTCCAGATGCCAAAAGAGTTGCAAAAGTGTACTCTGCAATGGAGGAGCCTGCACTGTTGTGAGCCGTCATGCGAAGGCTGTACCACGTGCCTGGCACGAGTCCTGGAATGACTAGTCTTCTTTGTTCTGGTTTAACGTTGTTCGATACAAACGTCCATTCCTTAGTTTGCTTGGGTGCATACTCCACGACGTAGTATAAAATAGGACATCCATTGCTCTTCCACGTGTTCAAATAAAGTGAGACCGATGTCGGAGTTTCCTCAATGAGATCAGATTTCGTCGGTGGAGCCGGCACTTTAGTAAAATAAAGGTCCATTAGTGGATATTTTTGATAAAATCATGCAAGTATAAAGGCCATCGAACACAGTCAACATTTCTTCTTTGCTGGACAATGAAAATGTTGATATAAATGACGTTAATAGTGCATCAAAATTATGACTTATGTCTAGCCCAACAAGCCAAACAATATTATCATTTGCATCTTGCTAACATGTTTGTGTTGGACGTATACGTCCATGTAACAATTTACGGCAGCATTATTCATCAAACACTGAAAAATGTTATGTGTGTTCGGCAGCATTAAGTGTGCTTACAAGTAAATTGATCAAGGACAAACCTGATCCATTTGTTGATATTAGAATGATCTCGGAGGGTGCCCCAAAGCCGATTTTGTTAAAGGCAGACATGTAGAGCTCGTATCGAGTGCCACATTCGAGGTTTGTCAATTTGTAGTTTCTGGCATCGACGTCGAGGGAAATTTCTTTCCATTCACCAACGTCTTGTCTGATGTGCAAAGTAAATCCTGTGTCAGAAAGTAAAAAGGCACAAGTTTTAAATTCATTTAATCAATGCATATGAGTAAGTTCGTTAATGAAAAATCACTGGAACTAACCTTTAACTTTGGCTAACTTGTTTGAAGCCAGTTTCCACGTGACTTCGATAGTCTTTGATGTAGTCGATGCTACTTCCAAAGTTGGAGGGGCGGGTGGAGCTGCAAGGTTTTGAGTGCGAGTGCATTAAAACACTGGCCAATTGTTTATAAGTACCAGAAGTGATTATGAATGATTTACCTAAAACGATTACGGTGTAAGTAATCCTATCATTTCCTAATTCATTGTGCACTTGGCAGTTGTAATCGCCAGCATCTTCTTCTTGTACTTCTTTAATGGAGAGACTTCCGTTGGCTAGGATTTTCATCTTGTTGGTGCTTTCAATTGTTTTTCCTCTGTAAATGGTGAAAAAAAAATCTTATTTCTTGAATAATTTTATTATATATACTGTTTTCTGGTACTAATGTTTATAAATTGGTGAACCTGAAACTCCACTTTTGTTCGGGTTTAGGAATTCCAACAGCATGACACATAAGGCTTATATCCGTTTTCCAAGGAGTAACAACTTTATCATCGAATGACACGATTTTGGCTATAACTGGGATGTTTTAATTCAAGAATATTAGCGTAATAAGAGTAAATAATTGAATTGTAAATGCTAATCAAACTTTCACACAAGTTTATGACAAAACATCATACCTGTTGGACCGTTAGGAGACTGAAAAACGGAGCGACTTGGTCTGCCTTCCCCGGCCAATGTTGAAGCCGTCACCCAAAATTCATATTGATGACCCTTACGAAGCGAATTTACTTCGTAAAAGTTGTGATGAGCTGTAACTGTGTGAGAAACTGCTTCCTGCAAGGACCCTCAAAAAATCAAAAGATGAGCTGCAATAAGCTTAAATTCAATTTTTGGCAGAGGATTTTATAGTAGAAATGACCTCAAGTAAAGCAGACCTACCTTTTTCTCGTCACTTTTTCTCCAGTAAACAGTGTATGATTTCAAAACACCGTTGCGGTTCTCTGGCGATTTCCAAGAAACTATGATGGAATCTGCCGAAGCGGAAACTGCCTTAACGTCCATTGCAGGATCGGGAACTATACCCACAAAATTAAAAGTTTACAACTTAATGTCATTACTTCTGGAAAATTTAATCGTTTAATATTATTTACCATCATCTAGTGTTTTGCAATACACTGATTCACTTAATGGTCCTTCACCAGATTTGGTATAAGCCAGTACATTAATGCTATAATTGGTGTACTTGTCAAGCCCGTTTAGTGTGGTTATTGTTGAATAGGACGTATTACTCTGCTCTGGAGCTTCATCTGCAATGTACAATGTTGAAATTGTCTCATGTGTGAGATTCTGAAGAAGCAGTATAGTTAACCAGGTCAGCTGCAATGAAGAGAGGTGTGTTGCACCTTACCCACCAAACCAATGCATGGACGGGCGATAAACCACCTTGTAGCCTTTCAAAATGCCATTTACCGAATCCATGGATGGAGCCACCCATGTCACGTGAATGCTTTGAGATGTCAGTGTTGTGCAACGGACATCAACTGGCGATTCTCGAGGGGCTGAAATTCACGATTAACTTGTCAAATGTGTGTTTGCATGACTCAATATGTTATTGGGGAAGATAACCTAACGAAACCAATTGACAATATAGTTTGAAATGCATTTTTTAAACCAAATATTACGTTTTTTTTTAAGGTTATCTTCCATTTTAAGTATATTAATTGCCACAACCTCCTTCTGACGTCATAACCATGACTGGTTCGGACAGAGGTCCTTTTCCTTTGTTGTTATAGGCCTGAACTACCACTGAATACTTGGCATGCTGCCTTTTTAACCCAATCTGCACTGACAGATCATCGGCCGTAGGGTCCGCAGTCAAAAGAGTCTTGAACGAATACGATTCCATTGAATCCATTTCCTTGAATCCAACATAATAGCCTTGAAGTCTGCCATTCCATGTGTTTTCTGCTGGGGGCTTTGATTTTGCACAGTCAGTACTTGGTAAAAGTTTTTAAGTTCTGCTTTCTCAATTTTATATTTACCTTCCATGATACTTTAATGGTTTCATGATCCGTGCTTTCCACCTGAACATTTAAAGGTGGTCCAGTTGGAGCTAGTTTCAAAATAATGCCGAAATTTGTGAAAATTCTTGAAATAACGTACATTAGTTTTTGATTAATATTTTATTACGAACCTTCTTCTGCTGTAGTTGCAGTTACGGGTGCACTCTCTTTGCTCTTGCCTTCTTTGTTTTCTGCTGATATTTTGAAAACATATCCGGTTGCTGGCTGGAGGCCCGTCACAGTAGCCGTGGTTTGCTGTCCAGAAACTGTGACTGTTCCTTTGGGAGTTGTTGGGATTTTCGATGTACCTGATAATTATGAAGAGTTATTGATTAGAATTTGGCAATTTACATATTATCAGTCTTTTCAGTTTGTTTAAAGTGAATGAAAAAAAATGAAATTGTAAAATACCATCTGATTCAAAATTTGAAATAATATAAGCTTGGATTGGTGAATTTCCACTGTATGGAGCATCCCAGGTTAGAGTAATTTCTTGGCCGCCTTGATTTGAAACTTTTACATTCTTTGGCGAATCAGGTTGCTCTGTAATATATATAACCATGTGTGCAATTATTTGATTTCTGCTTTTGTAAATGCAAGTTTTTACAATACAGTGTATAATCCGTGTACCATTTACCAAGAACAAGAAAAATGATTGTCATCTTGTCTGATCCGTGGTCATTCTTTGCAACACAGTGATATGTTCCATTATCTCTTCTTGCAACGTCTTTGATGATCAATTCAGAGGATGTGTCGGTTTCGGTGCTTGAAGTTGTGATCTGGTATCTGCTTTAAAAAATGCAAAATGGCTTAAAATTATATTTTCAATTAATTGTTAAATGTTAACTATGGAGGCAATTTACATGTGCATTATATATTAACACTGTCAATACCTGCTGGAATCGTTGTTCAGTTTCTTACTATCCTTATGCCAGACAATTTCGAGAGGTTTATCGCCTTTACTGGAACATTGGAGATGTTGAACTTTTCCTTTTTGGCCTGCTACGGTTTGTAATTTATTTTGAAAGTGTGGTGGTGCTGCAAAATATTATTTGAAATTAACAAACTTTCATTCGATAAAACTATTCAAGTTTATTAAAAGTTACATATTGTACCATAAACTTGGACATGAACTACTGTATTAAGACCAACTCCAATTCCATTGGATACTTTGCAATAGTAATATCCAGATTGGTCCATGGACATTTCCTCAATCAGTAAAGAACCGTTGTCGAATATATTGATGTTATTTGTGTTTTGTAGCGTTACCCGTACTTCATTTGAATTTTCAAGGCCTATTAATTATTTAATCATAAATAATAAGTTAATTAAATTATAAACACAGTTTCAAGTTAACAAATAAAAAATAGAAACCAGAAATAGATGCACTTATGAATTTTGGTAATGGAAATCATATTTACTTTTTTCAAAGATCCAAG
This sequence comes from Proteroiulus fuscus, assembly GCA_034700285.1. Classification (NCBI taxonomy): domain Eukaryota; kingdom Metazoa; phylum Arthropoda; class Diplopoda; order Julida; family Blaniulidae; genus Proteroiulus; species Proteroiulus fuscus. Next base: position 20,486 of record JAQIXP010000387.1, read on the forward strand.
TAATTGTTGGTTTTGGAAAACCATCTGCTTGACAATGGAGCATAGTACTATCCCCATGAACAACTGTTTCATCAACTGGTTTACGTTTCCAGATTGGAGGAACTAAGCAATAGAATAGTTTTATATTTACACAAATATTTGCTCATGGATCTTTGGTACAGAGTCAATGTCATAATATTCTTGAGTAAATAATGTGTAATATTTTCCACTCTTCTAAACTTATTAAGTAAATTAGTTTTCAAGTCTACTTTTTTTGGCAGGCATAATCGATAATTTTTTAATTAACCGCTGCAAATTTCAAAAAGTATGGAATCGCCAAATTTATACTGTAAATTTGGTTTCCACTGACTATCAGATATAACGAGTCAGTTATGTATTTGGCATGGCTTGGAGTGTCTCTTATTCAGCACTGAACTGGGCCGAGTCGATTCCGATGTTGCGCCTTGTAAGTTTGAAATTATATCACGTGGAAATGAAAACAGGACAGAGCTGGTATTTAAATCACAAACCTCATATTTACCATGCCAGAATCCTACCATTATATGTTATTGCCTTAATGGTAGAAAGCAGCTTTTATCTGCTTTCCTTCTCCTGACAAGATAGACAAAGTGGACCCATGGTTTCAATCCTGCCTTGGTGTACTTGTTCTTCCCCATTAAAGTTAATTAATAATGCCAAAATTAAAACAATCAAGTAAATTTCAAAATAATAATTAACTCTTTATATTTGATAGAGTAGAAACCAAATTATGGTGAAACTTGGCGATTCCAATATTCCTGTAACCAGTAACAGTTAATTATTAAAATGATAAAATATTTTATTTTAAATAATTAAATATTAAACTTAATATGTATTATACACATATTTACCCTTAACTATTAGCTGTGCTGAGTGTCTCGCTGATCCTGCCTCATTGCTTGCAATGCAAGTGTATTGCCCATTATTTGAGGGGGAAACTGAGGAAATGGTCAGAATGCTTGAGTGGTCATCAAATGACCTTATCTGCACATCTTGTGAATCAGGCGAGAGTGCACTACCATCCTTTTCCCAAGTCAGCCTGAGAGGCAAATCGCCTCGACTCACTACACAAGACACTCGAGCCAGCAAGCCTTCACTTATGTGCTCATTTTGAAATACAAATGGCACAATCTTTGGAGGAACTGTAAGAATAAGAAAGAAATTTACCATTTACTACTAACATGGCAGAATGGCTGGTGGTTGCTGCCTTATTCTGGGCAATGCATGTGTAGTTGCCCCCATGATTCGATTCCACGTGATCTATGGTCAAAATGCTCGTGTAGGTGTCTATATTGTGAATGCTGATTCCAAGTTTGGTGGGGATGGTAATGCCATCTTTTTCCCAATATATGTTTAAGGGCAAATCTCCCTGATAGACCACACATGTAAGTCGGGCCAGTGCTCCGGCAAATACATGTGACCCTTGAAAAGCAAAAGGCACAATCTTCGGTGCTACTGAAACAGGAAAAACGGACATTCAGACGAGCCATATCCCCGACCCCTGCTAGATTAGTTTGGAACCAATTACCATTCACAGTCAGTGCCACACTATGTGTGGCAGAGCCTGCCACATTAGAGGCAATACAAGTGTAGTTGCCAGAATGCTCTGAAGATAAATGTCCGATAGAAAGAATGCTAGATAAGCCATCAATGTGGTGAATGGACATTTCCTTATTAATTATGGAATGTCCATCTTTGAGCCAAGTAAAGTGTATTGGCGCATCCCCCTCCAGTAAACCACAAACCAATCTGGCAGGGGAGCCTTCATAATGCACATCTTTCAGCAAGAAGGGCACAATCTTTGGACGAACTGGAATACAAGATGCATGGGGGAACTTAAGGACAAAATATGGGATCAAGGAAGGTTACCGCGGACCAAGAGCTGAGATGAATGGCTTGAGGTTCCAGCTTTATTGCTGACAATGCAGCTGTAATTTCCCGAATGTTTGGAGCTCACATTCTCTATGCTTAAAGACTCAGTGTGAGCATCATACTTTCGTGTGATCACCTCCAATTCTGGAGAAATGAGCAACCCATCTTTTAACCACTGAAATGTTACGGGAATGTCTCCTTGACTGATGGCACAAGTGACGTGAGCTCTCATTCCCTTGTAAAACTGGTCGTCGAGAAAGTCAAACGGGATTATCTTTGGGAGAACTGGAATAAAAGATAATGAAATGCCTTATTTACCATTCACAGACAGTTCCGCAGTGTGGGTAATGGTGGCCGCCTTATTGGAAGCAACACACGTGTAATTTCCATTGTGGCCAGGGGTGATGCTGCTTATGGTTAGAATGCTCGAAAATTCGTCAAGAGCACGGACTAAGACACCCATTTTAGGGGACATTAACATTCCGTCCTTAAGCCATGTGACATTTAGAGGCAAGTCTCCATCGCTTACAACACATTGGAGCCTGGCCCTCATACCCTCTCTCAGAAGTTCATCTTGAAATTCAAAAGGAACTATTTTGGGAGGAACTGTAATATGAATGGCAAACCTTAGTGACAGGCGGCTGTTAATAAAGGAATTTTCTCAACCTAATATTTTTCATACATTATTGCAATTATAAATTATCAGTAAAATAAGTTAGTGGTGAGGTCCTGTATACAGAAAACCTACCGAGTGCATATAATTTTTTTCGTGAATGGTTGAACTAACAATGACAAACAAATCTATTCTCGACAGGGCTTATCATAAATTTCAGGTTTAAATTACTGCCAATTAATTTCATATTGGAATTGCCAATTTTTGTCAATTTTTCTGGCTTCCACAACTTCAAATAAACGAATTTAGTTATAATTTGGAATTGTTACCTTGGCTTTTAGGTTCTTACCATAAAATATAAAGGGGAAAGAAAAACAGGACAATGTTGGGATTTGAACCACAAACCTCCGGCGTATTTATATTTAATGGTAAGACCCTAAAAGCCAAGGTAACAATTCCAAATTATAACTAATTTCGTTTATTTGAATTTGTGGAAGCCAGAAAAATGTGCAAAACTTGGCGATTCCAATATGGAATTAAATGGCATAATTTAATCCTAAAATTTATAACAATGACAAAGTTGAGAAAATTCATAAAATACATGATACAGATATTAACAATATTTTTTTTTTCAATTTATCAATAATAATTAAGTATAAAATTTGTTAATACCCATCACTTCAAGATTGACAAATCCTTCAGCTTTTATTTCATCATTGCTTTTCACAAGACAAGTAAATTTTCCATTGTCAGCTGACCGGTGAACATTTTCAATTAATAGTGAACCATTTTTCATCAGCCTATGTCTTAAGTCTGCAGGGAGGCGTTTACTACCTAAAAATATTATTCTTATATTTCTGTTTCGTTCTCCACTGTCAAAATATCCTATTTACTGATTATGTAAATTTCCAGAAATACATACCTTGTTCCCAATGCACAGCCTCCCAAGGGTAACCATAAATTGGGCAATTTAAAAATGCATTATCGCCACTAACTGCAATTAATGGTGGAACATTCCTTACTCGAATTGGGCCTGAAAATTAAAAACAAAATTGCAAATACTTGTTCACGAATATTTAGTGGTATATTTTGCATTGCTGTACCGTATACATTAAGTCGGGCCGAATGCTTAGTCTCTCCTCCATTGTTGACTGCCGAGCAAGAATATAAGCCACCATCCTCCAAAACTGCAGAATTGATATTTAATCCACTGATGGCTTTTCCTTCATGGTCAATTTGTGATGTGATGAGATGTTTGGCACTGCTTTGAATGGGTGAGCCATCCATACTCCAAGATATCACTGGCAATGGAATGCCAGTTGCTGCGCACTGAACTGACACGGAGTTACCAGGATGTACAGCAACTTCGTGGAACGTCTCTGTCCATTGTGGTGCAATCTCTGACAAAATTCTGCATTTATAAATTGTCTGACAGATTTAGTTATACATGTATTGAATTTACTTAAATTGTGCTACCTGATAGACGTAATTCGGCCGATGCTTGCATCGTGAAAATGTCCCCTTTCACCATACATTGATACATTCCTTGGTCAGACATTTGAGCGTTGTAGATTTTGAGCGTCCTCCCTGATTGTTCTGCCATTGGTGATGCATTGTGGAACCAGGAAATGGTCGTGTCATGTTGACCGGTTGTCTCACAGTTGAATGATGCCTCGTCACCGAACTTTACCATGTTAACTTTGGGAATCAGCTGCACCGACAGTTCATCTGAAATACAGTTTTGATTGGGTTACTACTGGAAACAGATTCCCTTCATTGGACCAATGTAGTAATCACCTGTAACAGAAAGCGTAATGTCCAGTTGGCCTTTCCCTGATTCACTGGCGACTTCACAGCTGTAGACAGCTTGATCTGATAACTGGACATCCTTAATAACCAGAGTACTCCTTGTCTGAATAAAACGGGATCCTTCTGGGACACTTTTCAATTGACCGTGCTTACTTTTAATGTACCACCTGGAATGTGAGTTGCAAAAATTGTTAAAAAGACAGGATAATTTTGTCTACATAATTTATTTAAACCTTACTTTATAGTTGGTATAGGGTTTCCTTGAGCTGCACATGACATAACTGCCGCTTCTCCTTTTTTGGCAGAAACACTCGAGGCATTGTCTAAAATTCGGGGCGGAATTGTGCCTCTGGTTTCTGAAAAAAGATTTTTCGCTTGATTATATTTGCACCAAATGGCTTTTTGTAAATTATCTTATTCAACTTTGAATTTGTCGAAAATGGGTACGTACCCATAACAACTAAAGTTCCTGCAGAAGGGCTAACTTGTGTTTCACCAGTTAAGCGATGGACTGTTTTGCACTTGTATTTAGTTCTGGCATCTCCTAAACTGATCTCTCGAATGTGCAGGTCACCGGTTGGCATTATGGCATATTTATCAGTGGAATCTTGAAAATGAGAACCAATGGTCACACTACAAATGCGGAGTCTGTAGTCTCGAAATAATTGGGAGTTTGATCTCCTTACCTTCGCTTTCTTTGGATTGAATCAGCAAGTTGTCATTCTTAACCCATGCTACAACACGGATGTATTCTGCAATCACTCTTGGAACGTGGCACTTGAAAACTGCAGTGTTACCTTCCATGGCAAAGGTATCGTACACTCGAACTTCATAGGGCTGCTGTAAGACTGGAAATAATTCAGTGATAGGCCTAGTTCCGAATTAAATGTTTTTATTGATTTCAATAAATAATTTTCACCGTGTTATACCTGCGCGTATCTGCACATTTAGACTTGTGATAGTACCTGCCGCGTTACTGGCCAAACAGCGGTGTATTGCCGAATGGACATCCGGCCGGTATTGCTCGGATCGAAAGGGATGCAACAGGAGAGTGCCGTTGGCCAAGATAGTCCGAATGCCGGAAATGTTTGACAAAGGAGTATTGTCTACGGAAATCCAATTAACGGATGGAATGGGATGTCCGCTGGCAGTGCAGTCGATGGCAATTCCGTTAGAGTTAATGAATTCGGCCAGTCCAGGAGGCTCTTTTATGAAATTTGGCCCAACGCTATGGCCATTACCTGAAACTACAATTTGTAGGGATTGGTTTTATAATTAGTTTTGATTGAGGTTAACGAGTTATAGTACTATAGATGAGGCATTTCAATAGTACTGGAGAGTACAAAATAACTTTGTTGGAATTAATTTGAGCCTGTTCATAGGGAAGCTGCACTTCTGGCAGTAGGCCTATTCAATATTGCAGTTCTGATTGCATGTATTTTTTATCTGCATAGATTCTTTTCACCTTGGAATGTATAATTAACATCAAAGTTTGAATTGTTTCTCATATTTCTGCATGTCAATGTTGAGAAAACTTTTAAAGACCAATTAATTTACTTTTTAAAAATTTTATAATTCTGTACCTTATTTGAGCATGATTTTGGAAGTTAATTTTCTAAAAAAAAAAATTTCAGGATGGAGGAAAACATCTGAAATTTCAGCATTAAAGAAAAGCTGACATTCAAGACGTTTGCAGGTCATAGTGTTGGTGTAACAGAGAAAATAATCTGCACAAAGGTTGGATGTCAACTTTTATTTAATGCTAAAATTTCATGTTTTTCTCCGTCCTGAAAAAAAAGTAGGAAAAGTGACTTCCGACCTTTATGCTCTAAGGTACAGAATTAATATTGACTTTAAACAACGTTTGGGTGAATTATTATTTTGCAGAATTTCTCACGTTTTCATAGACAAATATTCTCCTTTCAAGGGTACTCCCATTAGGCACAATTTAAAAAAAATATGACCATGGACCTCCATTTTAGTATGGGAAAGATAGTAGTTGAAAGTTATTATTCATAGATGGCGCCATAAGTCTATGATAAATTGCATGGGCCGCCATTTTAGTATAGGACAAATGGTTCTGTAGTAGAAAGAGATTCATCATAGATGGAGGTTTACTTTTTTTTAAAAAGGAGTATAAATCTAATTTTTTTAATTTTTAAATTAATTTTTTAATTAACATTAACATAAACATACTGTATTGGTGAAGTTTCCTAATTATTTCACATAATTTAAAGAATTTCTAGACTTTTACATAGTATTATGTTACTGTCAGAGATAATACTCTCCTTTCAAGAGTAGGGGAGACCGGGGCTAGTTGAGACACTTTTTAGGTTTTAATTTTTTTTAAACTAAATCGTCTACTACACAAGTTTGATTTATTTTTTATGTGATAGGTAGTACATTAGCCTACAGAAATAAAATATTTAAAAGTTTATAACACATCTACACATTTTTATAAAATTTGTT
>JAQIXP010000388.1:0-27238 GCA_034700285.1 Proteroiulus fuscus
GGGGGGGGGGGGCATGGCCCCCCTGCCCCCCCCCCCGGATCCGCCACTGTACTGCACACCTGTTATTATTGATATAAATTAAAACTTAACATTTGTTTTAAAATTATTGAAATTAAATGATAATTAAACCCATAAATTTTGTCGCCTTGGGAAGATCAACGCTTAAAACTAAATTGTTTAATTTATGATACATGGGGGAGGGGTATACACTGCTATCATTTTCTGGAGGGGGATAGGGAGACACAGGTGATCAGATTACCTTTTAGTGGCCAGCCCAAGGTGATACCAGCCATAGTCTAACCTTACTGGTTTGAATATATAATTCTAATAAATTAAAATATTTTTCACACCTGAAATAAATTTTTGTTCCTAAAACAATTTAAAGATGTTGCCATGTTGTCTGAGGCTTTAGGAAGTTATTTTACATGCCTTTGAAACATTCAGAAACTATAATGGGTCATTGGTTATGCAACCATCTCCAAAACCCATCCAGTGCCTGAAAAATATTGCAAGAAGTACCTTATAGCAAAATCTGTGTAATCGTGAAGTCAATTCTATCATCTATGAATAATAATATTCGGACCCGTAGCTGGGGGGGCGGGGGGTTCGGGGGCCATGCATGCCCGCCCTAAATATTCCGTGGCGCCCCCCCCCCCCCCAAAAAAAATTTCGGAAGTGGACTGTATTATTATAGTTTATTCCATGCTGGCCCCTCCAAAGGTTTTTAAGGCCCCCCCCCAAATACCTTGGCTGGCTATGGGCCCGATAATATTATAGTTATAACTATAATATTATTATTGGAGATGTATACATCTCCATGGCAAACAATTGATGACACAAATGCAAATAAATAAAAGTTCCAACTTACTATCTTCTGCATACCGGTACTTTGCAAAAAGGTTATCTTAACAGCGGCTAGCCTCAAAAAAACGACGTGCAAGGTAAACAAAACCCTGTTTATTGTCAAGAAAAAGAAAACATCAGACACTCATCCGATAACAAACATGTGCCAACAGTTCTCCGGCAAATATCTGTTGTTTTCCCAATGTCAACTTTATGTTGCACGCCCTTAAATTAATGCTCACACCATAACTCGAGGTTAGACTTTCGATATGCCTTTTGCATCCGGAATCCTGCATTTGAAACTAACAAATCTAGAATAACACACGCTGTGTTATTAAGATTGACACCAAAGCATTATCCCGTTATTTAAAATCTAATTATGATAACTATACTAAAATTAAAGCAATTTCAGTTTAAGTATGTGGAAAATCTTTACAAAATAAAAGGAAAGTTCTTTAAACGGCATAATACAGGTGAATCATAAAACAAATTTTTGTCAGAAAATAGTATAACATCCCCAATAATGCTTCAACAACGTATATATATAAATTTCAATAATTTCGTACAGAGTCAACCAATCGCTCATTAGTTTTGGTTAAATAAAATCACATACTTTCATTGAAATGAAAAAAATATTTTGAACATGATCAATATTTTGTACCAGGGTACAACTATTCTGTTTTCGTAATGATATAGGTGAACGACTGAAAATCTAGGCGTTACCATGAAATTCGAAGTCCCCCCCCCTGTGACGTCATTTTTATGCAAGAAAATGAATGACTTTACAGGGAGCACACAAAATTGGCAGCCGGACTATCGTAAATGTCAACTTCATTTCCCTTGAAGTTTCCAAAGTTCTTAAAATGGTTGGAACCCCATTTCTGTGACGTGCCACACGATGCAGAATGTATTCTGCTCAAAGAGCAAACCACTCTATTTTGGGTCAGTTTTTTAATAACTTAAAAATTGATTCCTACCCATTACATGAGGAGAATCGAACTGTCTATTTACAGGGGGAAAGTGGAGTTGTTTTAAAGTGATGATCATAGTGTTCTGTTACAAGAGGGAGGTACCAGCTCACCCAAAAAAATTCATTCAAACCAAAGTACTTTTCGTGGCTCCGTTAGCAATGATGGGACGTGCATATTCTACAAAATCATCGATTAGTACGGGCCAGGCACCTACGACACAAAATAAACATTTGTAAATACCAAAGATGAAAATTAATTAGGGTAGAAAATATACGAGAATCGTACGGAATCACCTTCTTCATCGTAATTACTCATATCGTCATTAATCATATTACTGAAATCTAAAAGTAAATTCCACGTGTCCTTGGGAATAGACCTATTGTGATGTTCCTAGAAGTAAAAAAAATACTTTTGAGGACCTTTCCTAAATGTGCTATGGCGGATGTAAACCGTATATGAAAAGTAAGCTCGCAAGCTGACAAAACAAAAAGTTATAGATAAACACATGCCAAGTCTTATTGCGGTTTATTTGGATATCATTGTGGAAATACTCGAATAACCTCCAAGCCATGTAAACTTTGTCAAGCTACTGAAGTAAAATGGCATATTCCTACACCTCATCTTAACAATGTCATTCTTCCATGAGATAGGAAATTAGAATTTGAAATCCAAAATAAATTTCTGGTTGAATTATCAGTGCCTTGCACATCAAGTCACCAAAAGACTCATCAGAAATCCCTCAGAATTTGTAATATTCACAAAATTCACCCCAAAATCAACTGAGAGTAGTCTGTAGATGGCACTTAATTTGTCCAAAATAGGAGACAAAGTTTTCAAGTCCTCATTTACTTTACAATTAAATATCCGAAAGCAACGGAAGTTCAGAAAATCATCTGATAACACAATAATAAAGACATCAGGCTTATAAAAAATACCCATGATTCAGTCAATGTACCAGCACTCTTTCACACGGAAATTGGGAATTATAGGTATTCCCTACCCAATGCCTCTACACCTAATGTTCCAACAGAAAATTTAATTTTTCCCAAAACATTGCAGCAGAAGCTTATCTTTGGCATTTAATCATTCAGATTACTTGATAATGGTACAAAATATTATAGTGATCCATTCTTGATTGCAACATTTCGAATTAAAAAAACAGCATGAACAACCAGCAATTGAAATAATGCACTCCTAACGATACAAATGTAACGTTCATTTAGATAAATAAAAAAAAAAAACCAATGCATTTACCAGTACATAAAAAAAATTACACAAACCTGTAAAAACTGGCACCAAATATTCAAAAATTTAAACCTCCCAATCAAAACTATATTCCAATAAGCAATTGCCATATCTAAATCTGAAGTAAAAATAATATATTTATTACTGAACGATTTAGATCAAACAGAGGTGCACGTAAAAGCAGCCTCAAACGTACCCAATCCTTTCTGTCCTGGATTTTTGGCATAACTAAATGTAAATAAGTAAAAATCTTTGAACTTTGTTGTGTCTCGCAATTCAGTTTCTAAAGTATGAAGCCTGCTTTTTAATTTGTCAATTGAATCACACCTGAAAAATGAAATAAAACATATCCGGATGTCAACAAGCATTTCAAAATTGACTTCAAATATGAAATTTCCCATTTTGAGCACAGTAGATAAAATTATTCCACAACTAACCCTAATTCTGTCATTCCATTTAAAAATTCCTCTCTTGTGAATTCGCATTGCGTGGCTGCTTTAAACTTCCAGGCAATAATTAACACGAGCCTGCTCTCTGGGCTTAAATTTAAGTCGTCCAACAGTCTAACGACCCCATCTGCTGTTATTTTGTCTGGCTCAGAAGAATCTGGAATAAGAAGAAAAAAAGATTCCTAGGATTTTAGCACATCAATACAGCAGCTGACAATATGCAAATGTTACATTGAGCAGGTAATACACAGGCAATGTACATAATATAATAAGAAAGCAAATCGACAAGGTTGGAGTGATAGGATAGAAGAATACAAAGATCTACCATAAAACAATATATTCCAAGAAATGTAAAAGCAATATTGATTTTACTCCAACCTACTATCAGGTTATAATATTTGTAATATTTGTTCAGTGCATGGCTAAAAAGTATAAAACAAAGCCTCCCAAATGAAAGCCCTGATAGATTGTGATGCTCACCTTTGTATCTGCTGTATGAATGTTCGAGCCTTTTTTTGTCCACGGAAACTTTGGGTTCTCTGAAATACACATCGGGATTTTGAAAATAATTATCAGAGGCTATATCCAATTTCCAATCATGCTGGGTTAAGCAGTAGATGGCTGTCTTTTCTCCTGTTTGAGTGAAGGCGACGAACTGCTTGACTTTCTCCTTTTGGGATGATTTTAACTTGTGCTGGGGAACCAATGATATACACATTAACCTTAAAAAATTAACAAATTATGAATATGCAAATGATAATAAAATAAAAGGCGAATTATACCATGTCTAGCAAAACTTTTTCCTCTTGCACAAGCGAATCGACTTCATTACTACTGCAAGCTAGCATCCACGCATGCGCCAAGCGCACGGCTAAAAGTCCATTTGCAGAACCGCCACTAAAAACATCTGCGGGGAGGGTCGTCCATAAACCGCGAAATCGTCATTCCAAATTTATACAATCTAATGATTATTCGCAGGAAATTTCAAACAATTTGATATTAAAAAAAACCCACTAAATATTCATTATACCAATTTCACCTATTTTAATAATATTGGGAACGTATCACCACTAACCTATGACACAAGGGAAAATTCGATAATTTAATTATATCGAGGGATTTCTGCAGCTGATTGCTTATTCCCTCAAGGGCTGGCATTGAATGAATTTTTTTTTTACCATTGTAGTCTTTCCAATTTTTTGGAAGAATAATTCCAAATAATAATAAATAATAATAAACATGGTTTTCGTGACATAACCAAAATATACTACACATCTAATACAGAGCTGTGTGATTAATAACAAACTGGAACTAAACCAGAATAAAATAAACTTTTTAAAGTAGGCTAGTATTTAAAATAAAAATTAGTCTGTCAGGTTACTTGTTCTAAACATATTTTAGGCCTAAATAGAAGGCAGGCTAACATACAATCATTTATGCAATACTGGTACCGGTAGTAATAAATTATATTTTGCAAACTAAAATACAGTGTAAGGTTTAATCTTTTATTGAAAGCTAATTGAGAAATGAGAACCATAAACTTGAAAAAACTGTTTAAAACAGATTACCTTACTGGCAAGAACTAATAATATTGGCAACAGAAAACTAGTACTCCATAAAAATACTGGCTTCAGACGAACGTAATCCTGGTCCGTGCAGAATTAACCTGCAGGACGTTTAATTCTTCAAATTCCTCTATAGTTTCCTTGACCTGATCGGGTTTGTAGCCCTTGAAAGTGCAGCGTTCGATGACGTCAGCCATCTTAATGGTACGTGTACCTGTCTCCGCGCTCATGTCTCTTATGATCGCAAAAATCAAATCGGTCACCGTTTGGGCCCTGAAAAAATGTTGATACAATTAATTTATTGAACACTTTAACTTTACAAGATCAAACCAGAAGTTTCCTAACCTCCCATGACTCTCCTGCTGCTGATTAATGGATTCTTTGGACATTTCCATGAGGCGCAACGCTTCATTTACATCTTCCTTCTCGACAAGCTCATTCAGCCTTAAACGAGTCTGTTCAATTTGAGCAAAAACCAATCAATTTCCTATATAAAATATTCGCTCACAAGCAAAACAAGTGGCTTTTACCAGTGCTGTAGCCAACCGCAAAATGGCTAGCAAGGTGCGAGCGGATGTGAAGGTCATATCTTTACTGTTGCGTGCTTCCTTGCGCAGGTTCACGTAACAGCTTATGATATACTCGGTCAGCTCGTTGGGAATTATCGGGTGCTTCGTCTTGCATAATTGAATGTATCTCCTAATGACAAAAAAAAAAATAATAAAAAAACCATTTAAAGCTTTTGCCAATTTTTTTTTTATTCTTTTGCTATTGGCCGTACCTCATCACATTCATTTCCAACGGTTTGAAACTCAAGGGAGGTTCGGTGCAGTGCTGATGGACATAAGTGATGTGTTGTGCGAGTCTGTACAACAAAGAGTGTATAAGTTACATTTAAGCGCCGCAAGCAAAGCGTTTCTGGTGACGAAAACAAATAAATGAAGTGCTACTTAATTTAAATCGTTTTCCCTATCGGGGCGGTCTTGAATGAGCCAGAGGAGATCAAATCTAGACAACAATGCTGCCGGCAACTGAATGTTATGCTCGATGGACTTCTTGGGGTTGTATCGGCCGTAAGCGGGGTTGGCAGCAGCCAAAATGGAAACTCTAGCATTTAATGTGGTCATAATCCCAGCCTGGTGAATAAAGAAAACATATCGTCGATAAATTCATCGCAAATACAGTATTAAGAAGCTCTGTCATAATTTCTTTGTTTCTGCAATAATTTCTTCTATCCTAAGTTTGGATTTACCTTGGCAATGGATATTGTCTGCTGTTCCATTACTTCGTGGATGGCCGTTCGGTCAGAGTCCATCATCTTGTCGAATTCGTCGATGCAACAGATACCCTGATCGGCCAAAACCAAGGCGCCACCTTCCAGGATAAACTCGCCGGTGAGAGGATCCTTCATAACTGCTGCAGTAAGGCCTACACCGGATGATCCTCTACCGGTCGTATATTGACCTGAATGAAAAATAAAAGAGGCACTATCAATAGTCTTCTTTTTGTGTTGAATTAGCTTCGGTTTCGTTTTACATGCAAAGCCAAGTACAGAGTTGAACTGAACTGAATTTTTGGCAAATTTTGGGCTTACTTCGAGGGGCCAATCTGTCGATATACGACAACAGTTGTGACTTTGCCACACCAGGGTCTCCCATCAGGCATACATTGATGTTTCCTAATATTTATAAACACATTTTTAGGATTATTTCAAAACAAGAAAACACGTGGCTTGATAAAACTGTAAAGGTACCTCGGATTTTCATCCCATTAGGGTTCTTATCAACCCCTCCAACAAGCAGCAGCAGCAGAGCTTTCTTCACATCCTCGTGCCCATAGATTTCTGGGGCGATGCTCGAGGAAAGTTTTTCGTAAAAATCGTCCTCTGCAAAATGTTAAAATTAAAACGAACTCTGCATTGTAACGATTTTGGATTTCAAATTTCTTTCACACCTGCCAGGGCTCTCACTTCGGCATCAGTCATTGGATTTTCGCCTAGCTCATAATCCTCGGTCTTGTTCATCTTGACAATACGCTATCGGGAGATTTTTCGATTAATTGCTTGGCTTTTGATGAAAAGGAGCAAGTGTAAAACTCACATGAGCTTCCAAGAATGTTTCTGACAGCAATCCTTGCACCATCTGCCGAAAGCCAGCGTTGAGTAAGGGAAGAAAGATCCCAGTGACGCTGATGTGGTCACCTGGCACACATAGGCGGGTCATCTCGCCCTTGGCAAAAATGGTCATTGATCGAGGAATGTTCCCCACAGGTACTTGATCGCTCTGAAGGGAAAAAGCAGATTTTAAGATGGACAAAAGCTAAGGAATCAATAGCAATTATGTTGGTACTGACGTGCTCTTGGATCCTGAGCTCCTGGAATTTGACGAACTTGCTACCCCTGCTCTGTAGGTACAGTCGACCACCCGACTTGTTAACACGACAATCCTCGCTCACGCACATCAATAGAGGCATGAAAGTGGTTGAACCAATCTGAAAATGGTACACGTATTAGCACAATTTTCGTAAATTAAATATCTTGTCAAGTGATGCGATGGAAACTCACCGGTTGATAAGTTTCCGAACCGCACTGATCGCAGGTGTATGTGGCCACCTGAATCATTGGCTTTACTTCAGTGGCTCTGGTGACAATTCCTCTTACTGTCACCAGTTTCCCAATGTGCTGGGCTTTCACGTGTCGAATGGCCATGTGCTTCTGCATTGACGGGGCTTTGAAATATAGTTCACTAAAGAAAACAAATTTTTGTTGTTGTAAATTCTCTTTTCAAGAGTGCAAGAAAACACTAATTTACTTACAATCGACGAAGGAGATCCGGAGGATATCTATTCCTGGCATCCCTCTGGTCATCAGGCTGATGATTACGACCTTCCATGAGTAAACGGTGTTCAATGTAAACGTCCAGGGAATCTTTTGCAGTCACCTTGTAATTTAAGACAATATTCCCAACAAAGTTAATGACAATTTTTTAAAGGAAAATGTGAAACATTTCTCGTATTATGTACCTCCTTGACTTTGTAATTGGGCAAAGCCTCTTGTACGGCTTCACAAAAGAGATTAGCATAGCGGCGGGTGTTATCCACAACTGCCTGGCTCAGTTCGGGATCAAGGCTGGCCAGGTCATCTAAATCTATAGTAAGTGCCACTTCCTCACGGTGAGCTAGTTTAGTCTAGAATAGTAATTGGTATGTATACTTCTTCAGGGTTACCATGAATGTGTTATGGTATACCAGTATCCAAGAAGCTGAACTTCTCTGCAGTAGATTAGGCAAGACCATTATATACATACCAAAAGAGCTGCATACGTAAATTCTTTCTTTCCTTTAGAATCGTCAACGTAGAATTCGTCTAGAAAACGTTTTATTTTCTCTAAAAAATGCAAAAAAGTTATTTCATCACTTTATTGCTTGGCGAACATTTTGTCATACTCCTTAGCTGTTGAAAGTTCAACGGATCAAGCAAGATATTCTCATACTAAGTCTACCGGTACTTGCTATTAAATTCTTTTAATACTAGGATGTTCACCATTATCAAGAGGGTAAGTAATAAATTAATTTATTATACCTTTTTCTTCAGCATAATCACGAGTAGCCATCGTTGACAACTTGAAAGCGTTTTCAACAAAAACTTTGGAACATGGACAATAGTGTTAGAAACTGGCGGGAAAAGCAGGTGTCACGTGATCAAGATGGCGAATGAAGGCGGGATTTTAAACCACTGAAGACATGAGTTCTCGCAATATTTTGAAAACAAAATTTCCCGACTTTTCAGGTTTTTCCCTAGTGACCAAATTAACATAATCCATGACAAAGTCAATCATTTTGATTAAATACACTCTACAAAAGTTTTCTTAAGTGAAACTTCAATTTGGAAAACGAAGCATTTAAATTTAAGGATGCAAACAAATGATTTTTAATCAATACTCTAATAAGATTGCGTAAACAAATAAATATCTCATGCCCCATAGATTATATTCCCTGCTATATTCATAGATATTTTATTCGTTGATGGACCATAACCATTCGTTCCTCCTAACTTAATAAAGCTTCCAGGATGTGGGAACCCTGGTTATTAATTCCATTGACAACATAACCTCAGGTTTAAAGTAAATTAACGATTAGTTAGTAATAAACCTATGACACTTTAGACTCACTTGGTACCGCATGTATTTTGAATGCTAATAGTATTTTATGCAGTAAATATATCTGTCAACTATGACTGCAACAGGTTATTGTACTGAAATATGCAACTATAAACAGAAATAAAAACCACCAATCTATCCATAAATTTGTTGTATTTTACAGATTCGCACTTTAACAGTTATAAATCTACAACAAGGAATAGAGATTCAATACATGTTTTCGAGTCGATATTTGAGTTATCATTAAATTGGATTGACCAAAATTTTAAAAAAAGCTGTTGTACATTCCTGGTTATGAATTATAAATTAATTCCAAATACAAAACTCCCACGCACCCAACTTAATTTGCATTTGCACATTTAGACAAGTGTATTTATTTCAGATTTTGTAAAAACGTCTGAGCGACTCCCCCCCTCCCCCTTCCTCTCTTAATAACTTCCCCATCAAAACAAAATAAAGTACAATAATAATAAATAATATTCGAATTTCATAGTAAAATAATGTACGCCTACACGCCAAAAGCATCATATCGGAACATCACATTTGTGAAGCAAAACACTTATCTTTTTGACTAATAAATCTTTTGAAACTGTTAAGTTCATTTTTGAGATATGTAAAAAATGAATGTGGAGGTTATGAATTCCTTTTCAATTAAATATCACAACATTCACTTAAGCACGCTTGTATCTTTTTGTATATTTATTTGAAAAAATTTCCTGTGGGTGTGAAAAACTCAGATGATACCTAAAATGTCTTTTAATGCTTCTATAAAATTAACCCAATATTTTCTTTATACTTTTTTTTGTAAAAATTCAAGAACTGTCCAAAAAGTTCCAGTAGTACGTATTTAAAATGAACAATTTGGGGTTAGGCTTACATTGGTATTTCACTTCATTAACTCCATAAATATAACTCAACAGCGTAAAGAGAGAACGACGAAAGTGAACAGTTGGAACAAAAAAAATTAGAAGAAACTCCAATTAAAAATATGCATTATAGACACATTTGGCACAAAAATAACAAGTATCTCAAAAATTTATCAAAACCATCCATATTTTTTGTTCATCCAATTTCCTAGGACGGGTTCAGAGGCCGTTTCCTACAGCTTCCTGCAATTTGCCATTTATGGGGTTAGAGTCCTTGCGGTCAGAGTGGTATGTTTCGGAAGACGAGTCTGCCAGCAGGGAGTCTTGATCCGTTTCTGGGATTGAGGAAGATGCTCGAACTGGAGCATGAAAAGACACACTGGATAAAGTATCGCAATCACTGCCCCCGCTCCCGTAATCACTCAAACTACTCCCTGCACAACTATTATAGGTTTTAAACGGTGACCTCCTCGAACTCAGTCCACTCAATGACACCATGCGGCCTAATGCTAAAATGGCATTTCCAGTTTTCTACGGATTAAACAAACGAGCAAACGTGCGTGCAATAACACAAAATTAGACTTTGTATGACATGCTGACAACAACAGGGATGGATTAGCATAAGGACACAAAATGCATTATTCTATAGTGCTTTCGCTTAAAAAAGATAAGATCTCCCATTAAAAAAAAGGGTTTTCAAAGGAAACATTACCTTCATTTAGGAAAAAGCAGACCATAATTTCAATTTGAAAAAATAACTTTAAAATAAGCAAACTTTAAAATGTTGGGATAACAATGCAAACTTGCTAAAAAATTATGCATATCAGTAAAAATAATTTTGTCAATGCTGCTGTAGTTCTTTTCAACGACTTTTGGATCTCGGATCAATAAACTGGTCTAAAACAGTGTAGGTTATTTGATGAAGAAAAATATTACATTATTTACAAATCTAGTTTATTTGGCCTGACTATTGTGATTTTTGAAACCAAAATCAATATTTTTGTGGATTTGTGATTTTGGAAATCATGAGTTTGCCAAATTAGTAATTTTGAAAATCATGATTTTGGGATTAAAATTTTTATACCGGAAATCAACATGCTCCAGAATCGTGATTTTAGAAATCCAGATTTGCAAAAAAATCTTCATCTTTAAAGCAATTAAGAGCAAAAGCCAGATGGGTGAGATGGAAATGTGAATCTCTTAATTTTTCAAACATTTTGATTTTTAAAATCATGATATTTAGGTCAAATATTCTAAACTTCAAGTAAATAAACCTATATTATTTTTTGTAAGGGTGTAATGCTACTAGATGCTGCTAGAGGACAGATCCGAGGTCAAAGAAATGTTGAAGCAGACTTATTATATGCTACCAGTCATGCAGCATTTATTTAATTTTAAAATTAAAAAAACCTGGCAAATCAATTAATTAAAACTGAATACGGTATTATGTTAATTTTTTTCAATGCATCTAAAGTCTATTATGCATACAGAAGAAACAATGATTCCATAATTACCTGCCACTTTCTCCTAATTATAAACTTCTTTAATTTATCTTTGCACAACTTTATAGAAGACATCGTACGTTCATGCTGTGCCAGCCACTGATGCTTGATACACTGTTGAGCCGTGAGCCTTTTTCTTAAATATTACACAACATAAAATTAAACCCTGGACGATTTAATTAACCAAAATATGGATAATACATGTTTAACTCACTCTTTCTTTTTAATGAGGAGAGATGAAATGAAATTTTTGGCATCATCAGAGATATCTTCGAAGATTTCGTCATCGTAGTCGAATTTGGCCCTGGTAACTTTCGAAAATGTCTCGGCATCATCATTTCCCATAAAAGGCGAAACACCGGATAGGCTAAAAGCAATTGCAGTTCATCAGATATATGCACAATAATTCTCTTGACTCAGAGGTTATCAGCATTTATGAAGTTCACATTAATTTTAAACTTAAGAAACATGTACAAAGACTGACTCACAGAACATAAGAAATTACACCAACGCTCCACATGTCCGAAGCCAGGCTAATCGTGTCGTAACACACAACTTCTGGGGCGACAAACTCGGGGGTACCGAAAAGCACTCTTATCAAATTGTCCGGGTCATACTTCCTCGCCAGACCAAAATCGATTAACTTAATTTGATGAGTGTCTCTCTGAAGGCACAGGATATTTTCTGGCTTCAAATCCAGGTGCATGATGCTTTGTCCGTGCATGTAGCGAACTCCCTCGCAAATCTGCCGGATGAATAATATGCAGTCTTTTTCCGTAAGATCAAAGTCTTCGGCAACTACTCGTTCAAATAATTCACCACCGGTGATACTACAAAAAAGTGACAATTACATTTAATGTTTTCCCTTGACCTGCTTTTTTAAATTAAAATTATAAAGGCCCAATTTTGAAAAAAAAAAATAATTAACTTACATTTCCAAAACTAGGACCATTTCTCGTGGTCTTTCAAATGCAGCTAACAATTGAAGCAATTTTGGATGATGTAGTTGGCTCATAATCTCCACCTCCAACCGGACATTGTCTTTGTTGCTGGATTTGATGCAGCGGATAAATTTACCTGCATATTCTTCCTGCGTGTCTTTTTCGATAACTCTGTGTACCCTACCAAATTTTCCCCTGAAGGAATACATAATTTGACTGATGAGTATTCGCCACAAATGAAATAAAATAAATGAAAACACCTCCAAAGTTTTAAATAATTAATCACTAACTTTCCTAATTCTTCCTTGACATCATACAGATCCCCAAAATGGGAGCCATCTTTGATGACTACTAGCCGAGATTCTGGTGGGGCACTGTCGAATGAATCTATTTAAAAACAAACAATTTACTGAATTGAAGTCCAATTATGATTTTAAAATTAAATAAATCCAATATCTGCAACCACATTTCTCCAAACATAAAATCGAATTATTTTTGAAAAACTAAATTATTAAACGAAATACTAAATTTTTAGATTCTAATTTCAATTCTTCCAAGAAAAAAACTTTTCTTTCTAAATAATTTAACTGAAAATAATATTTTAAAAGCAATTTTTAATTTGCTTACCATCTTCATCCGAACTACCCCTATCTTTAGTATGCACAGGATCGGACAATTTGCTTGGTAAACTGACCCCATGAACATTCTGTGCACGTATCCGGAAAATGTATTCCGTGCCGGATTCCAAACCAGTAACCACGTAAGACGTGCTGTGGCAGTTACTTTTCACTACATGCCAATGACTTCCGTTGTTTGCCCGGGCCATTTCAATGATGTAGCCAGTGAGAACGCTGCCACCATCAAAAGAAGATCCGTACCAACAGAGCGTCGCAGAATATGCAGTGACCTGGGACACCACTGGCTTACTGGCAGGTGGATTGGGGGGACCTGTTGATAAGAAAATTTGAAACTTTGAGCAAAAACACCCAAAAAGTTTGAAGACATCCTAACAAAACACATCACACATATCAAACGATGAAGTTCAGGAATCACGCTTAAGGGAAACAAAATCAAAGACTCCACTTGGACAAAAATGTTGGCAGACTACCTGATTTTAAAAGTGTTGAAATGGCCTCAGGTTTATTTTCGGTCAAAAATACTAGGGAATATAAAAACGCTCCCGATTACTTTTAAAAAAAATTAGTACAATGTGCACGTTTTCAAAATGAAAATAAGATTCTATAAATGTGCCAAGAGACAAGGCAAATATTTGTAATTTACATAATGTGGACATTAACCCCTGCAAGAATTCCGGGACTACCACAAATATTGCATTTATTAGCATATTAAAAACATTTTACATCTCCAAATATAATAAATTTACCTTACCCTCAACTGCCAGGGACGCAAAATGGCAATCCGCACCGTGAGCATTTTCGACGACCACGATGTATTTTCCGCTGTCATCGGAGTGGACGTTGTCCAAAGTTAAACATGACATTTCCTCACACGTTTCCATCTTGATCCTCTCCGAACATTCCACCATTCTTCCCTACAGGTTACCGAAAATAAAAGTAGGAAGTTGCATTTTACTGTTACATGTGCCTAATTTAAACGAGTAAAAAAAATACGCACCCCCTTGATCCATTTAACGGCACATTGTGGTTTTCCGATAAAATGCACTTTTAGGATCGCCCTTTGTCCTTGAAGAACAGTTGTATTCAAAGGACCCCTGATGATTTGTGCAGGGCTTTCTTTGACCACTGGTGCAGGTGTAACTAAAATGGCTGGTGCTGATTCTTCATGATCTAAATACGATATGATAGCACATTACAAGATGTTGCATTTATGCAAATATTCCAGCACATTAGAAAGCATATCCACTTTTCATTCAAAAAGTCTTTTTTGGGAATCTTCCTTATTATGAGCACTATTAAACCCAAAAATATACTACACCATCACAGCAGTAGCCTACTGCAATTTTATTGAAGTTTATGGTATTATTTTGGGATAATATTGTAATATTGTAATTTAATAATTCAATGGAACAAATAATTATCAGAAATGTTACTGGTTTACAACGGCAGGGTTACTGTTGAATTGGTAGATTTTTAACGTAGTTTGAGCAATAATAATATATTTTAAACTAAAATAACTGTACTGTATTGTATTGTGTTACAGTAAATTGCTAAATAACTGCAGTTTACTCAAGTTTTTATACTGGAATGTGTAGGATATTCCAAATTAACAGACTTAAAATTGAGGAAAAGTAAAATTACCTTCGACAAGAATTTCCTCGCTTCTTTCGTTTTCCTCATCTTTTTCACAATGAACTTGTGCAATTTCTATTGAAGGTAGATTGTTAGACGAAGTTGTAGAACACGTAAAAGGAAGTAAGGTCTTAGAAATGCTTTCTATAGCAGAAACATCCTCCTTGTCGCCGGAGGCAAACTACAAAAAAAGAAGAAAAAAGTCGATTTTTTATAAACACTTATGAGGTAAAAGTTGGACACTGAATACAAGGATGCATGCCATGGACATGGAACTCTATGAGAACACAAGCACCGGCCTATGCTTGCATGGTCATTACAGGTTCTGCACAAAAATAAATTTGCATCAAGAATATAATTTTAAATTAAGAAAATTAGAAAATCAAAGATTGTCATTTTCAAAAATATAAATTTGTATTCGGAAGTTCGACCAATTTGCTCAACATACTTTATAAAAATTATTATTTCTAAAAGAATATAGCCATTTCCAAATTTTATTTAACATGAGAAAACTTTCTATAGGAAGTATGCTGATGAAGACCAGTAAATATTAATAATTAGGACTCACCATGCATAATTACACTTCTTGTTCGAGAGAAATTCAATTAAATAATCCTTATTTCAATAGGGGTATATTTATTACAATATTACACAACAATCGCAACAGCTGTTAAATGACTGTTTGTTATGATTATCAAAAAACTCTTATCAAAAATATTACTACCTGTAAACTGATAGCAGTATCTCTGAACTTGAGTAAAGCTTGCACAAATTCAGATGGAGGGTTATTTATTTAAGTTGTGGGTGAAATGGGCTTTTGGAGAATTCTTAAAAAGGGTTCACAATTTTTAAAACAATTGTAGGGTCCCAAGTTAAAGAAATGGTAAAAAATACATTTTTTTCCCCCAAAAATATGAAAAAAATAGGAATTATATTTCCAAACAACAGGAATTCTTAATAAAAGTGTAAATGTCTAAATACTATTTCAATATGTACATTTGCAGCTGCAAAACTGCAATATACCTGCTCAATTTTAGAATTTTATTAAAAATACCTGAAACTTTTTGAATTTATTTGGAAAGTGAGTAACAACTTAAGATTAATGTATGGGTCCTCTTCACTTCCATAGGTCTTAGCTTACATTGCATTAAGTATGTACAGAGTGTGTACTGCTGTATACAAAAAAAGCTTATCAAATTATATCTAAATCATATTTCATTCCAGCTATATCTGCATGAGCCACCATTAAAACGTCATTTGGAAAGAAAAATTCTTACTTTTGCAACACAATTATTAGTTTGAATGAGCAGTAGGCCTATATAAGATTCTTCCCAATTTACAGCAGTTTAAAAACCTTAAAAATAGGTCTATCCTTAAAAAACTAGGAACTTGACATTATGAAATTGATTTTTCTAAAGTAAATCCTGAAAGAAGCTTCTAGATGATATTGCTAATATTGATAATATGATTAACCTTTGTCATTTGCAAATAATATAGAAGCACACCGTTGATAGAAATTTTGCTGTATCAATTCAAAATAAATACTAGCTATAAGAGTAATATATTTACAATAAGGGCCATCCATTAATACCGTTATGAAGTTCAGGGGAATTTTAACTTCAACCATTGCACACTACCTTTCCCACATCAAAAACCACAATTCCTAAACATACATTCCCCTTATTAATTTTAAAATTTACCAATGGATAATATAGTGGAAAAAGCTTGCTTTTTCAAAATTTCACAAACATTTTACACGTGTATAGTTATTTAATAAATAAATAAAACAGTTTCAAAATGCTTAATTGAGCAACAAAACAACAACGTCATCAGGCAGCACCTGCTAATAATGCAGTGACGCAAATAGTGTCCATTTTGTGTATTTACTTCTTCATTTTATTAATTATTAGACAAAACATGGTTGTGAAATTTCGGGGAATGCATATTTCTCACTATATTTTACGTTGGTAAGAAGTTTTTTTGGGATGATTTTAATTTCGTTTAACAGCAAAAATAAATAAAAATCATTAAAAATTAAATTTGCAACCGCAGTTATTCATCAGTTTTCTTAAGTTATCCATATTTTTTCCTGAATTTCGTTCCTAATAATTAATTTAATACATTTTCAACATCAGAAAATCTTACTATGGAACTTGTTTTACTAGAAAAGTATATTTCACCAAATATTTATGGCAAAAAATAATAAATAAAATTACGAGAAAAAACCTTTCCATTCCAAACATGGAAGAAAAGTTTCATAATAAAACGTCAAATGAGTTTTCTAGAAAAAAAAATCATTTCATATTTTGAAATGAAAACTGGGTGAAATTGAAGAATTTCTGATCCGAAATAGAATGTATAATGCAAGCGACATTTATGAGCTGGTACATTTGGTTTGTTGCATATTAATAGGTACAATCTTTTAGCACCATTTTGGAAGAAACATAATAGTCAGGTGAATAATAGCCTTTAAAATGGTCCTTTAGTTTCAAAGCAATGTTTTTTTTCTAATAATTGTATTTTGTTAGTTAAATAAAAGTGCTTACTGAATATATAATCAAAATTCTCTCAGGCAGCTTACCGTATCAAGTCCTGCATCCTGATCATCCGATGGCAATGTCATTGCTTCCTCCTCACGGCGTTCGTTGGAGGCCGAATCGTTGCACTCGATTTCGGACGATGAGGACATTTGGCGGCTGGGCGAAGAAGAGTGAGTTCGGATACTCAAAGCCGTGCTGAC
Organism: Proteroiulus fuscus; assembly: GCA_034700285.1. Classification (NCBI taxonomy): domain Eukaryota; kingdom Metazoa; phylum Arthropoda; class Diplopoda; order Julida; family Blaniulidae; genus Proteroiulus; species Proteroiulus fuscus. The sequence continues at coordinate 17,550 of JAQIXP010000388.1, forward strand.
TGTTGCCTTCCCCAAATTATTGGTCGCAACCACGGAATAAATTCCAGCATCCCTAGGCCGAACCCGGGAGAATTCGCAAATGTGTCGATTTCCTTCGTAGCCAGTCTATTTAAGAAATAAAATGTAAAATTTATTATTTTTATATTTCAGCAAATGTTTTATTGATAACTATCATAACAGGTGTCAAGACATGAAAAATCCTCCTAAAAGCATATCCTTATACCCCGAAATAAGATAACAGAAAGGAAGTGCTATGCATTTTCCCATTGTGGAAGAAACTGGTTGAATTTGTTAAATAAACTTCAAACTCAAGTTTTAAAAAAAATATTTGACAACAGTTCCAAAAGTAAATGTCATCAATTGATTGTAAAAGAGAATATTAATTCTTTTTAAAATGCCATATATTAAATATATAGGGTCATGAAATTAGGCCTAGCCTGTACAGAAAATATTTTAAAGAGTAATTGCAATATTTAAAATAATTGTTTTCAAATGTGCAGAAATTGATTGCAATTGTTATGAATTGTTGGTAAACCAAATGGTACTAGATCAAGGTTTAATTATATTAGTAATTTATCATTATAGATATGTATAGTACATAATGTAGTAATGTACATAATAGTAACAATGCTTAAATTAAACTAATCATTTTACCAGATAAAGTAACACCATTTTAAATGACAAGTACTTTATTTAAAAATTAGTAATTACACCAAAATTTAGAAATTTTAAAATATTTCATTTTGAAATCTTATTTATCTATGAAGTTTTTGTTGTTGATTGATTTACACACACACAGTCATGGGCTAAAAAGTCAAAATCAATTTAAAAAATTGAAACAATTCTATTTTACATATCCTGCTAATTTGTAACACTTGACTTATGACTATTTTAAACTTGACTGTTGACAATTCAATTCACAATTGTCTTTTTTTGACCTGGTGACTAAATGATATATAATATGCAAGCAAGGAGAAGACCGAGAAGTACAACAAAATGTTCCAAAAACTCTCCTTTGCCAAATTATCAACAAAACAACGGTTAAACTGACCTTAATTCGAATGAAAGATTGCAATTTCTGTCCGTCTTTAAACCATTCCACAGTGGGGATGGGTATTCCTACAATGTGTACTCCTAGTCGAAGATGCTCTCCATCCACACATTCAGTTTGCTCAAGAAGGCCCGCTACAATACGTGGGCGAGCTGTGGATGGCTCTGATGTGCTATTTGGTTCTAGAACAAAAATAAACACAAACACTTAATCAAGAAGCTCTTTGTGGTATTAACGCATCACATGAATGCTTGTGGACAGGGAAAAAGGTTAGTGAACATATTTTTCTGGGAATTGCACACCCACACGGCATGGTTACCATTTGCAAAGCATTTTGGTAGTAGTATTTAACATTTATTGCATATGATAATTACATAATTATAGAGGTCAAGGAGTTGCATCTAGGGTTGCTTTTACATTCGTTCTCTAAGAAACAATGTACCGGTATGCTTTCTTTGAAATATCAAGCCAGAGGTAATTTTTCATCAAAATTTACACAAGCCCCTAACATATAAAGGCATATAATTATAGGAAACACTGCAAATCGTACAGAATTTCGTTATTAAGTACTGGTATAACTAAAATTAAAGCCATATTAATATTATAAAATTTGCTTATCGATCCCCCATCCCCCGTGAACTTTTACTATATTTTTAAAACCGTTAAGAGATTTTAAAAATAAATGCAATACGCTAATACATTTCAATAATTTTGGACGGATTTGCAGAATCTGAAATTATTGGTGAGTCAAGTGTTGAACAGAAGGCTTAGAGACATTAATATTAATGAATGATAAGCATTAATGCATACGCAAACAAAAACAAACTAGTTGGTAATTGTTGTAGCATTTATGTGTGGATATATGTCATAAGATAAAAGATAAGTTTTTAATTTAAGAGAGAAGAAATATTATAAGTGCTGAAAACATTCTCAGAACAGTAAAAATGGTGAGCCTTCTAGCCAGCATTTATAATTAATTAATAGAATTTTCCAAGCATGCATCTCTGCAGTTAAAATATATTATTAAAGTTTATGTGCAGAGCCCTTGCTAACGTTAAATACTAATCTTGCAAATACAAAGAGCTAATTCATTAATTGTGATATAAATCTTAATAACACTTGATAAAGTTTAATACCCAACTAAAAAAAATTAGAGCTGGTAACAGACAAAGAGTTTAATTTAAAGAACCAGCATTAGCTTGCAGTAATTTTCCTAACAAGATGATTGATTAGACGCGTAAAAAAATTTTAAAGAATGTGTATTGGTCTCTCGGCTTGTTTATTTAGTCACTGATCGGTAAAAGCAAGGAGAATCAAGTAAAAGGCCCCTAATCCAATTGGGAGGTCGCAGGGAAGGGGGCCCATGGTTGCGGGAGAAATGAGATCGACTAGCTAAAATTACGTTTATAGATCGCCTTTATATGTTGTGAAAACGGAGGTCTAACAGGAAGGTGGGGGGCAATATGACTGCCTGATCTCCCTTCTGGATCTACCCTTTACAGAAATTAAACAAAAAAGCTATCTTTTAATTTTTAAAAAAATATCCCATTGCCATGCAAGACCTAGCTATACTTTCCAACTATTGTGGCATTTGTGACATTTTAAAATTTTTAAATTGAATAGCTAAAAGAAACTTGAAAATTGAATGGACAGGACTGCAAATGTTCGGAAAATAAAAATACGTCAAAATATCACATTGGCGTAAATAGTTAGTAATTTTTTTATGTCAGAAACGTTTTTGTTTCTGTTCACCTGTATGACCATAGAAACAATAATGGTAACTGCTAACCTGTGACGTGTACTCGGCATGATGTGTCAGCATATCCAAAAGCATTGTAAGCTTCGCAGGTATAGATACCAGAATCTTCCGGAAAAATATCGGCAATGACTAGGGAATATTTCCAGTGCTCGTGCGTAACATATCGGGTAACATCACAATCGATAATTTCTTGGTCATTGTGAATCCAAATAATTTCAAAAGGAGCACGCCCTAAAATTACAAATAGAAAATATGCAGCATAGCTTTTAGTTACCGTCATTATTTTAAAAAGCTAATTAAAATTTATTCAAAAAATGTAAACTCAAGGGTAGTTAAATTCCCGAACATTGGAGAAATAAATCGATTTTTGCCGAAGATAGTTTTGGAATTACAATCGAAATGCTACGGACGCGACATCGTGCTTATTTCTGTGATAAAGTAGTTTTTCTAAGTACAGTATTCGAGGTTGCTTAATAATTTACCTCAAATACCTATAAAGAAGACTGACTTTAAAGTTATACTTTTAGAGGATGTATTTTAAGCTTTCCAATTTATTTAAATTTTAATGAGTGAGCTTTTGTGATATATTATTATTATTACCGAGGATGAAACGAGGTAAAATGTCTGGATAAACTTACCCGAAACCTGGACTGTAAGTGTTAGGTTCTGTCCATCTCTGGTCACAACATCGATAAGTTCCTTAAGGAATGTAGGTGGTGATCCCTTAGCACAAGATTCCAATGAGTGTACGCTCGACAGCGAGGGTGCTCGATTAGCGCAACCATTTTGCAAACTTGCCAATGAAGGTGCCCTGCTTGCGTTCCCATTTAGACGGCTACTGAGCACATCAGCAACCGGTGGCGCTGTACTTTGGCAGCCATCTCGGCTGGGTAAAGGTGGTGGTGGTAGTAGTTCGGTTGAGTCGGACAAAGCTGCATTCAAATGATTTTCACCAGTGGCAGTAATCTTGCCCATCTTAGCGAATTGAGGGGAAGGAGTCTTTTCTCTAGTTGAATTCACAAATCTAAGTGAGGAATAGAAATCTTCACTTTGTCGAGGTTTTAAGGCCTGTTTGAACGGTGTCTGAGGTGTGGAGGGCGAGACGGGGGCAAGGCACTTGACCCCACAATTTAACTTGCGAAACACCGAGTTTTTCTGTTTATTAGAGTTAAGGACTGATTTGGCTTTCAAGTGATTTTTTGAGCTTTTACACTGGGACATATTTAATTCCAAAGTAGCCAATTTTGGTGTGGCAGCACTTGGGCTCATTTTGGCACGGCTTGACCTAGAGACCATACACGACTCGAAGAGCTTCTTGGTTCGAGGCTGGCATTCTTGCGAACAATCAAAAATATTTACAATAAATATTTAGGGTATTCATGTTGCAAAATAAATTGGCATTTGTGAGTAAAAGATTTCCTACCTGTTATTATCAGTTTTGCGGAGGTTTGGGCCATTCCATGAACATTCGTGGCCGTGCAGGTCACCATGGCTTTCTGCGAATTTTCAAGCACCCTGTCGATTTCCAAAGTGGCCAAACGTCCATTGTATTTGCTTCTTTGAGTCCTCGAATTTTTAATTTTGCGTCCATTCAATGCCCATGTCACAATTGGGGTGGGGTGTCCAGAAATCTCACACGCCATGAAAAGTGCATCCTTCTGCCGGACGCTGGTGTCCGAGAGAGGCTGGTGCACCGCTGGTACTTCGTATGCAGTTATAGTTATCACTCGACTGCTCTTTGTAGGAGATAAACATGGAGGCGGAGGCGGTGGAGGATGGGATACACCCGAACTTACTGGACTCGGAGATGGTACGGCTATTTTACCCCTTCGTTTTGCTGAAAGAAACAGATAAGTTATTTGAAGTACAAATGGATCACATTTGGAATTAAATATCATAATTATGATAAAAAAGGAAATACCAGGGAAGCAATATTTGATAATCAATAACATAATTACAGAACTGAAATAGTTTAGGTTTTAAAAGTAAAACATGAATGAATCAAATTAGGAAATGTGCTATTTTTAGCTATTCTTATCTCCCTTCGCAAATTTATGTAATAACAATTATTATTTTTAATTTTCTTATCATTAAATACTTTGAATAAACATTCAGTTTCTATGCAAGCAATAAAAAATGATAAATGTACATGATAATTTCCAAAGCCAACAATTGGTGTATTATACCTGGTTTTAGGTGTAGGATCTATGACAAATTGCTGCGTAATTTTTGAATAGTTGCTCAATTTTGTTAAAAATCATTGCAAGCGTACATCTTAAGCTTTATTTACAAGCAATTGAGGAGGGTCCTATTTAGGCCCATGTAACACACATTTCCAATTCATGAAAAATTAGAAAAAAATTACCGGTAATGAAAAAAAACTGCCATACTTACCAACCACATCCAGCTTTGCAGTAGCATAAACTCGTCCGATGCTGTTGGTAACTGTGACTGTGTACAATCCGGCATCGCTGGGCACTACGTCGCGGATAACCAGTGAATGCAAGTCTTCTCTGTCCACCAAGTCTAATCTGCCGTCAGCCTTGATGAGACGTCCATGCTTATCCCACTGAACAATTGGCTCCGGATTTCCAGCTATAGAGCAGGTGAACTTCACCGTGTCACCCTCATCAACCACACGATTGTGGGGATGGGTGACGAATTTAGGACCAACCATCTTCTTTTTAAACCTTGTAGGGGTATCCACTACCGCTCGTTTCCCTGAAAATAATAAGACATAAATGTATTACTTGAACATTACCAACTAGTTTTGACTTTTCAAGTATTTCTCTAAGTTATTAAAGAGGTTCATTCAATTTTTCTTTACGATACTGGGGGAATTGACACCTTGAGTTTTCACTCGTCTGATATCCATTCTGCAGCGACAATTAATGGAAAGCTAGATTTACTTCATTACATTGGAAATTCATTCAAATTTGGCCCTGGACCAACTTTTTGATTTGACTTATTCTGCACGGGGCACTCAGATATTAATAGGAAATTTCTTAGGGTAGCAGTTTAAAATGAATTTTTTTTATCTGTCAATATTTTTAATGAGTATCCAATGGGGGTTTCAATAACACTTCACCACCTAAAAGTTACATGGAATTGGGGTGACCCGTTCATAAGAATCAAGTAAATTGCATTGTTTTAGCTGACCCACTAGTCCAAATTAATAACAAAGCCGCCTGCTGCCATATATGCTGATAACAGTTTCAAAAATTATAAATATTCGGCCGTCACATTGTTTCACCAGTTGTTTTGCACTTTTGGCTAGGGGAAACATATTTCACTTACCATAATAACTCATTTTACAATGCTAAAGTTTAACTCAAGTTGGCACATTTATAGCAGATAAACCAAATTTAAAAGGTGGCAATGGGGAGTTCACAAGAAAAGAATATTATGCATGATAATCAGTCCTTTGGATAATTTATTTTAAAAGAAAAATGTAAACAAAAAATTATCTATAAAAAAAATTAATAATTTGTAATGTAAACTATATTTTAGTTATTTTTTTTATTCTATTATTGTAAAACCAATTTTAAAACTTTTAATTCCTGCACACAATAATCAACAAAAAAACTTTTAATAAGTCCACCTATATTTTTTAATATCTCTTATATTCTGGATTAGAAAATCAAACCTTGTTAGGACTTGTGCACATGTAGCTTCATTCAGTAATCAAGTTAATCATTAAAATTTCAACACAATTTGAATACATTTTAGCCACTCATACGAGTATTCCTTTAAATTTAAAGGTCTTTCAGAATTCACATTATGAAAGAAGAAGAAAAAAACGGCATGAATTTGACAGGCATGCAGGAAATGTAATGTGCAATAATGAAATCTTGGTTATTTTTATGAAAATAAGGTTATGCAAGATATTTTGAGACACACTCAAAAACAATGTTTATGTAATTCAATGCCATTAAAAAAAATCTTTTAATAACCCTGAACTTGTTATATAAAAGGTCATGTTTTAGTAGAATAGGCAAAAATTCTAGATAATTAGTGTTTTGAAGTTAGTTCAAAATTGCTAGGTCTTAAAGCTAACAATGATGAAATAGCCATTTAACCCCCAAATGACATGAAATATTCTTTTCAAATAGAATGCTGATTATAGCTTACAGAGTTCAATTGAATATTTATCTAAAACAACTTACGAATCGGCTTCAGATGACGTGCTTCCACGCTTTCATTTGAGCTAGAAAAGTCCTCCGATCCTAATACAAAATAGACGTAATTTCTTAATTCATCAGAATTTATTACTCACCATCTTAAAAAATATGTGCTAACATAATTGTCACACTACAAACATATGCCTATCCTAGCTTTTAAGTGTTCAATTTGCCACATCTCTCCCAATGTTGCATTTAATTTTTCACACAGATGGAGCGAATTTATATTTAATGTTACCGTCCCAAATGCATAACACCTGATAACTTAATAGAAATTAACTTTTTTGACTTTGTAATTATGCTTCTTTTTTAGCAAAACAAGAACAGCAATTGCAGCATCAATTTCTAGTTTCCAAATTTAGCTTCTTACAAGAACTCCATCCAAAGTGAAAAAACTTCAACAAAAATTGTTTTCAGAAAAAATTGTATTACTGTTTTGCAGCTGCAGAAGCCTAGCTTCATCACAATTTCTCCAAAAGCATATCAAGTTTCCACAAAATTTAAAACAACTAACTTGCATTTTTAAAAAAAAAATAAAAAGATAAATTTCAGTTCTTCTGCAAGAATTCCTTTCATTAATTCTGAAATACAATTTCTGTAGAAATAGTACGTAGCAGTAAATTTATTTTTCATATAGGATATGATATGATTTTTTCAAAAACTTTGAAAAACATTAAAAATTGTCACATTTTCTCACACAGCAAGCCCCTTTCCCCATTTTTTCCAGCTGTTTTTTATTAAATACCTGTACTCAAAACTTTTAAATCTATGATATTATCTATGAAACTACTCAATAGTAAAATTCTAAATGTACTTACTGTACACTTCGAGTTTGGCCGAGGTCGTGACCCTGCCAGCATCGTTGTAAGCCACGCAAATGTACTCTCCCTGATCTTCAGGAAACACTTCTTCGATCCACAGCTTACAAACAGTTCCTTCTTGGATTATTTTGAAATCTCCACTGGACCGAATGACGTGGCCATCTTTTTCCCAACGAATTTCCGGCAATGGAGTGGCATTTATTCTGCATTCAAAAATGGCCGAATCGCCATCTACACATTGCAAATCTTTGAGAGTTTGCGTCACTTCTGGACGAGTTGCAACGCGCCTGTAATGGATCAATATCAAGAAATTAGTCCTTGTTATTACAAATTAGTTCCTCAAATATTAAATAACCCGCCCAAATCAACCAATTTACACTGCTATTATAAAATGTAGATTACTAGGGCCTGCTTGAATTATGCATTGCCGATTTTAGGATAAAACTAAGGGTGCGTTCAAATAGACCTATTCGACATTACATTAACAGAAACAAATTAAAAACAATAATTTATTCTAATTCCTTGAAATATGATGATAGAGCTTAAATATTTTGTCAAGTTACACATTTTGAAACTTAAAAATTGCTGAATAACAATTTAATTTGATACATTACATTACAAAAGTGGAGAGGGTTGCATTTTGTTTCATTGTGCCACATGCCCAATGAAAAAAAGACTTCAATTAAACTGCAGTTTTTTCGAAAAAACTACGAAAAAACTGCAGTCTTAAACTGTAGTTTTTCTGAGTACTTATGAAACAAAGCCCTGCATAATTTCTGCAGTTTTTTTGTAAAAAACGTTAAATTTTTTGTTTCTACAGAAAAACGCAGAAAAACTGCATTTTTTGTACAGTATTTTAGTAATTTTCTACATTTTTTTTGCAGTTTTTCTGTTTACTAGAGTGTAAAAAAATGCAGAAAAATTACAAAAAAACTATGTAAAACATGCACTTTTTCTTCATTTTTCTGTAGAAAAAAAAACTTGCAGGTTTTTTTACAGAAAAACTGCAGAAATTATGCAATGCTTTGTTTCATAAGTACTCAGAAAAACTGCAGTTTAAGACTGCAGCTTTTCGAAAAAACTGCAGTTTCATTGAAGTATTTTTTTCATTGGGTGGGAAGGATTGAAATGTAATATTTGCATGCTCCCTAAATTACTTAAAAACGCATATTTTATTGTAAAAAAAATAAAAGATGAAGATATGCAATTGCAATTAACCAAATAATACTAGTTATCTAACTCATACTTATAAAACTAGTAGTTTATAATTTAGAACAGATATGAAAACTTTTAACATTTTTCTAGCATTAATCATAGACCTACAATTCCCATTCTAAGATACAAGTGAAGATAAAAACCTGGAAATCAAATAGCTCAAAAAACGGATGCAATTAAGACTCAACTAGTTAAAATATAAAAAAATATTTAAAACTAGATAAGTTGAACAAGTACCTGGCTTTGCTTTGCGACTTGTAAGCCATGGCTTCCTCTATTCCTTGACCTAAAATGAAATGATACAATTAATTACAACTGCGGAATAATTAAAAATGACGTCACAGCAGAAACCAATAATATAATTAGCACTTGACTTGACCATACGGACATGTTGGCAGTTGGCAACGGTCAAGCTCACTACGAGCATAACCATTTAAATGAATTGGAAAATTTACCAATCGATCAGCACTGCTGGTCAGAGCTGAATCAACTACATGTAGTTGATGCTTTAATTAGTATTAAATTGGATGAATAATATAATGAACATAATGTACCCTAACATTATATGTATGTATGCTTATACATCTCATACTGTGCATTTGGTAGATGCTGATCATAGGCGCATTTAGGGATGGGGAGGGGGGGGGGGGCCCGGCCCCCCC
>JAQIXP010000389.1:0-27237 GCA_034700285.1 Proteroiulus fuscus
TGACATTAGTCCCAATTATCATTTGAAAACATTTGATAATTCCAATTGTCAACAATTCAAATGTCCAAATGTTTTTTTAGACCTGGGCAGGCATTTGATGAATTGATTGTTGATTAGCGATTATTTCAATGATTGGCTTGAGAACATTTTGATTGGTGTCTCATAAAACATTTTGTGATTGCACATTGCTAATCAATAATCACACTCATCATACGTTTTTTGATAGAATGTTTTCAAAATATTCATATGACGATGCCTCAAGAAATTGAGCATATATATTGCGTTTTTGAGATAAATATTGAATGAAACATTAACAATTTACTGTTTTATAACGAAATTAGGAATGAGAAAGGCCAACAGATAGTTTTGCGTGTTTTTTGGGAACATACAATCAATATCAATAATCAATAATCAAAATTAATTATCAATAATCAACTTTGTTGCCATGACAACACTCATCAAGTTATCCAAAAATCATCAGATGAATGCAATTTTTGATGAAAGCTTTAAGGGACAGAAAAATACTCAACAAATCACTAATCACTCCTCAATAATCATAGTTTTATGAGATAGGTCCCAGGCCTATGAATTTATAATTTGATTAAAACACTCATGAAGTTTGAGAAAGGATTGGAAATCAGTGAGGATGAAAAGGGATTACCAATGTGGTTCCTACAAACGTTTCATACACTTCAAAGCATAGGCCTATATAGTACCTGATTAAAGGGATCAAATGTCCCACTTGGAAAGACGGTGGTTGTAGGAAGAAGAGCATGAAAACTTAGAAAAGACATGGAAATTGCAATATGATTTGAGCCCACCAATCAATAAATAAAATGCTCTGAATACATAAATTTGGTTGCATATGCAAAGCCCAAATAGGTGCCATTTTACTGACAGCATTTTAGTGCCCTCTACTGGATAAAAGGCATGAAACACGTATACATACATGTCCTAGAGGACGCCACCAACTTTCAGTGTCTGCTGAAATCTATGGAAAAATGACGCCTAACATGTATTTAGTATACGAGCTATACCTCATGATTTCTTCAATATGGAAACTTAAACTGCAATTATTATTGTCCTAGATATTCATATCTACTAGTAAGTGTGTACAATTTTAATATTACTTACTACAAGATGGGAACTTCCATTTAAAAATAAACTTTTGGGCAAAAAAGATTAAATTTCAGAAGGGACCATTAATAAATCATGGATACCCCATGCAGCATGCACATGTAAGATCACATTCATACATATTTCAAATCGAATGCTGGATTCTCAGCAAATTCAACCAATAATTTAGCAATAAAAACTGACGACCGGGACTTGTCATTGAAATCAATATAAGTTATCACGATGCTTCCATATATAGTTACCAATTATAAGCATCCCACTTTTTTATTCAGAATCGCGTGACAGGACAGATCAGTATACATTAAATTGCATTCAATTCTGAATATATATATACATATGCAACAAGTTGGCAGACTAGAAAGTATTTACCAACTTCCATTCATTAACCAATTCTATATATAATATGCTCGTATCAGTATCATCAGCCCATCTTTCTTAAGATTTGGCAAATAATTTTGACATTGACTTAATTTCCGAAAAAGAAAACTGAAAATAAAACGCCATTTTGTAATATTAGTCAAGTTGTTTTGTTATGCAATACTCTACAAAGGGACCTACAAGTTCAAGGATGATTATTGAAAGTTATACCATGATGTAGGCCTACCTATCTTTTCAAAAGTTAAGCACTGAAGCAAGTAGCCTATTCTTCAAAGATGGGAAATTAGAATATGATTACAGGTACTGTATAGTCCTACCTTTCACTAAATAACTTGACAACTTAATAATAGTATTGCAAACCCATATTTGGCCTTCAGTGAATAAAAAATATACCTGCACATACAGGTAAACAAAGGACATTATTTTTGGTTTGGTATTACAACAAAAGCCAAATATGAACTTCCTTCATGAGTGAAAGCTCAGCATCCAAAAAATATAAACAAAGGAACATGCCAGAAATAATAAAATGATTAAAATTTCGTGTTTTTCATATTTTGACTTTGAAAGTAACTTGTGAAAGTCAGGGAGCAACCACATCCGATTATCATTCATTACATAAGCTCGACTTAAAAATTTCGCAATTAAAAATCTTAAAAGCTTTTGTCTGGACTCTATAAAGGTATCTTCAGCTTTTTATACTCTGCACTCAAGATTTGGTGTAGGATTTTTGAAAAACTACAAAAATATCTTTATTAGAACCAAATTGAACCAATTTTAGCTGCTCCAAAAATTTCCTTTCCTCACTAGACCTATAAATTGCTAAATTTTCCAAAGTCAGGTTATTTTCTGCCTTTTATCCAGTAGAAGGCGCTGCATACTGCCAGTAAAATGGTGCCTATTTGGATTTTATATTTTTATCCAAGTCTATGTATATATTCAGGACATTTTAATCATTGATTGGTGGGCTCAAATTCAATTGCAGTTTCCATGCCTTTCCTCCTGCAACCCACTTCTTTCAAAGTGGGACTTTCCCTTTAACAAATTTATTTAGTTAGGCCTACCCAACTTATGCTTTGATGTATGATTTAAGTTTTACATAAGATTACGCCATTGCTAAACAGTGTAAGATTTGGTTTTCTTGACAATTTTCTTATGTGGAAATGAGATAAATGAACGGAATTTTTTATAGGAATCAGGATGGGAAAATTTTGCATGGGTACTTCATAATTTGCAAATATTTTATTATATAGTACTGCGTCCAACACTTTGGTTGGTGTATTAACCTCAACCATAATATTTATAATTATTGATAGATTGAATTAAAACCTTTGTCTGCTTCCCAAATTAAAAATAAATGTGTATTATTGACGTCAAAGAAAATCGCAGCACCGGGATAGGAATATATGATGGCAATATTCAATTTTCTCAAGCCAGTACACCGAATTTTCAACAAAAATACCCACTACAAGCTAAAATAAGCAAGTTCAAACGCTACAGGGGACTCATAAAATTGCACCACTTATAATTCATGTTCATAACACTGACATTATGAGTGCATATAATGGCTGCTATTACGTGGATGAATTAGGACCTTATAGGTACTTTAATTAACAGAAACATGTAAAGTCACATTATCAAAGAGCATTGGCAGCCTATAGCCCTACGGTGATAGTCTGTTAATGCAGTCAGGGTATTAAAGTCTATGCCACAAACCATTACTTAATATAAAACTGTAATGCCAGTTACATTACTAGAGATTTCAAAGTCTGCACAAAATTAAAACAAATCACACATAAGTGTATTTTTTCAGATAGGCATGCCAGAAGTGCATAACCTTGAATATCGTTTTCATTGTTAAAAAATGCACTGTCAAATTTAATATGGGTTAAACTTATTTTGCTGATGCACCTGGCCCATAGGGATTCATATATTCTTTATGAGTATAGGCATTTTGATGTAAAAACAAAATATTACAACTTCATGAACTACTGCATATTACGTGTTTAGTAAATCCATGCTTTCAAATCTATTGATAGGATCTGTGCACAATAAAAAAATAAGTTGATGAATAGAAGAAAACTGGCAATGTGATCATTACTAACAAAATATGCAAGGCCTATATAGCTATTCTGCGATACCATTATATTACTACAAAAATACCTAATAATGTCCAAAATTTTAAAAACAAAAATCCACAGTAGTATTCCCAAAACAAAATTGCGGTATTAATCTTTTCTAGTTTAGTAGGCCCCCCTACTTTGTCATCAATGTCCTACAAGGCAAGATGGGAAACTCAAAAAGTTGAAAGTTTACAGACCCAATAATGGATTTCCCAGACTACTTTTCCACATGATTCAAGGGTTTTTACATACGATGTCACTCAGCTTTATTTTAGTAACATCAGGTACCAATATTACAATATCTGTGTACAGTCAGTAGGCCTACTGTTGCTGCTCTGAGGCCTGGTATATAAATCTTACAACCTGGATCTCAAAATAAATGCATTCTATGTTCTAAAACAAATTCATTACTCAGCTAAGCCTAACTCAGGCAACTATTCTGACTTGGAGCACCAAAAACAAAAACCAATTGATCCTTCTTGAATCACTCTGGGCCCCAGGACTGCTCAAGATCTCTATATATTCAAAACCAAAATTATCCCAAACATAATGGCGACATCATCACATGATCAATCAATTCTTGCATATTGGCGCCCAATTCACCCTTTAATTATTATAATGGTCTTTGGCATCTCTCCAGTCACTACTTTTCGTGACTTTTGGGAGGGACCCCCAGGGCTTTAAGCCTTCTTTACCGATCATTGCTAATTCCAGGTAAGCTACAAGGAAAAAGCCCACGAAAAATGCTAAAAGCTGGGAAGAAAGTGTGAACAAAAATAACATCTCAGGGAAAATATTTTTTTGCATGTTAAGCACCCATAACAATAATATTTACAGTCTGCCCCAGGTTTAGGTGGGAGCTCGAGTCTTTGCTGACGTCAATGAGTTAGCTAGGCCTACAACGATAGCTATGGTCAATGAATATTTGATGCACCAAGCAAGTAATTAAATTCAATTAACGATCGGCAATGGCAATTAATTCTGATCAGCTTTTTTTATACCGAGCATTAAGTCTGCATGTTGATCAACTCTTTTATTATTCGACACCATTCACCTTGAGAGCCATTTTTCATCAGCCCCTTATTTATTGCAAAAAACACATACACAAGAGTTGACTTGGCAAAACTGTTTCACAACATCGTCAGTGTTTAGGATGTGGATTAACAAACTACTAGTAATAAATACACTACATAGCATAAGTGCTAACCAAGCACCCTTGAATGACGACAATAGCACAAATTATAACCCTGAACATTGTAAAGGACTACTTCACGTTATTTGAGGGGCAAACTGGGCACAATCCATTTCTTTTAATTAAAAGTGAAAAAGTAAGGGTATTAAAATAAAAATAAATATATAGCAAAAGTGCTTAAATGCGTTATTAAATTGCTGCATTAATTGCATAAATTTCAACTAATAGCCATATAATATATAAAGTGCTGAAAATGATATTAACCTGTATTCTCAACAAGAAAACATCAGCAGAATGACATCATTTATAAGTAATATTCTTTTAAAAATTCCTTTCAAGCGCTTTTCTGATTTTTCCAGTTCAGTTTTTTATAAAAAATTAAGTTGAACAAGGCATAGTAGCATACCAAGTTTTAAATCCCCATATTCATTTCTGAATGAACATTAAAGGGACAGTCCCACTTTCAAACAAGTTGATTTTAGGAAAAAGAGCATGAAAAACTAGGATGGACACGAAAATTGCAATTGTATTTCAGCTTTCCAATTATTAGATAAAAATGTCCTGAATTGATGGATTTGAATGAAAATAGAAAGCCCAATAGGCACCATTTCACATGTGTAGCGTCCTCTACTGGATAAAAGGCATCAGTTTTCATGAAACACATAGACACACACGTCCTAGAGGGCGCCATTAACTTTCAGATTCTGCTGAAATCTATGGGGAAATGGCGCTTAATGTGTATTAGGCAAACGTCGTAATTTCTTCACAATGGAAAGTTTGCTGCAAGAGTGTACAATTTAAATATCACTTGTTACAAAGTGGGACTTTCCCTTTAAAGGTTGTTTGGCATGTCTGAATGATCTTAATACAAAACCTCAACCTTGGCACATCATGCAATTGTTAATATTTCACAAACAAATTGGAGTCTAGCCATATTTTGCCATGCAAAAAAAGAAAAAAAAAGATGTAATTATTTAGTGTTCTCCTATGAGCAAAGCACAACTGGCAAGGTGAGTTAAAAATGCCAAGAGGAAAGCTAATGGGAAACCAGAACGATGCTGTTAGAACTGAATCTATTCTAAAAATTAACCTAGAAATGCTGGAATGCAAATTTTTTGTTAACCTTCAAGACTGTTCCAGAACTATGGACTTTTTTCCCAATTCAATCATAAATAAATAATGTTAATTCTAATAAGAAAGTGAAGAATCATCAAACTAATCTAAAAGCCATATTTAACTGCCTTTAGCTAACTTTAAAATTTTGATTAGAAACTGAATTTTCAATGGAGTAGGCTAACCCTGAGTTTAAATTTAATACAACTTGGCAAAGTTAGACTAAATACTGTAGTAACTGCAGTTCTGATCAAATAACTATAAAAAATTATGGGAAATTAGCTTGAAACGTAAACCAAGCTATAAAAAATATTGGTTTTCAAAGTAGAATCAGAGTATCGCATAGCAGATGAATTTAAGTTTTTAATGTGGCGCAGTCAAAGCAAAACCAATCAGAATTCAGTTATTTTTAGCAAGTTACATACAGACGCCAATTTTGACGTCAGTACAGCTCACAAAAAAAATTAAAAGCTTGCAGTATAGTTAGTTACAAACTCTTTAAAATTTCCATTGGCAGGAGAGGTTGCAGTTACGAGCGATGTATGCTTCTAGCCATAAACAAGGTAAGAAATATTATCAAAATTGCTAACATTGAAGAAACACTTAATTTTGCATGATAACTTAAGAACCACATGATGGCAGCACAATACACTTTTTTCCAGTGATGTTTGGTGCTGCCACCAATCTGGTTTGTCTGTAAACAAGCTATTATGCTTGTGACTGCTAATTAAATAGTACTGCATAGACAAATTTAAATTATTACATGACCGCAGCACATTTTAATAAATGTAATTTATTTTTAATTACTTAACATCATTACATAAACTGTGTTTCATCCTTCCTTGTACCGTAGACCAGTACCTGGCAGTTGCGCAACCAATTATGATGAATTCACAGGAGCCAATAATTATGATTTAAATTGTCTTCCCCCTCCAAGTATTTTTATAATTTAAATAACTTCTGCCATAGTAATATTTTTAATGAATTGTATTATGGGATTCATAAAATTTGTGTTCTGATTTCCCTAACTTTTTGCATTCCATTTTCTCGAGCAGGTTGGTTGGGCTGGGCAATTACGTTAAAATTATTGAACTTTAATGACAAATTAATATAAATTACTATAATTAGTTTTTTTATCAACACATCATTTAAAAGACGTCCCCAACCGCTATGCAATCATGTAATAGTAACATTTGAATAACCAGCAATGAACCTTGGCAAATTGTATGCAAGCCAAGCCAAAAACGTTTCAATTTCATGTACTTTCCATTGCCAGGTTTATTGAATTTCAATAAATTTAAACGTCTGGTCTGACCATGGTTGGCTTACTGTGAGACAAAGAGTTTCTGCTCACCAAGTATAATTTATATGGTCCCCTTTCTATGATTGTAATCAACTAATCATGCTGGTCAGTTAATGTTAAGCTATTATATGGGCCTACGGGGTTATCACTAAAGTACAAAATTATACATAGGCCTAGCCTACATGTATTTTTTTTCCTTCACACCAATGCACATGTTGGCCCTACTAATTTTTTTTTTTACTTTTGAATAATTTTAGCACTAAAATAAGTAGCTAAAAGTTCAGCCTTAGGTAACATGAAGCATTTCATAACTGGGCTTCCATGACTTTTCTTAAAGGTATTTCCAATTTCCCAATCATTCAGTGGAATTAGTCACCAAGTGTCCAACACCTGAAAGGTCTATAACTGTGTACTGGCGTTGAATTACAATTATTTAAGGTTGGAATTCCAGTAATACTAAATTCCTAGGAACAGATGTACAATGAAAAATAAGAACCTGTTTAAAACCCAAATCACGCCGTTAGTTAGGGAGATATCATACCACTAATATAAACGATTTCAATGACGAGTAGGGGTTGTCAGAAATCAAAAGATTGAATAAACCTTTTTCAAAATAAATGTCCTTGCCATCACCCTATCATTTCTAAAGTTAAAATTCAACATTTGATATAGGCCATGGCAATTATGGCTTCCATTTCATATTTGAACATGTGGTTTGTCCATCTTCACTGAAAAAGCAAAACATTTCTGATAAATATGCTCATAGTATCACAATGTTCAATATTGACAATTTATCCAATTTCCACCATCTATCTTTGCCTATTTAGTAATTATTTTTTTATATTTTCAGATAGTAGCACTATGGCCATGCAGGAAGGATATGAGACTAAGTATACTTCCATAACCTAAATCAAAACTTTTTTTAAAAAAATATAGGTTAATAATTCATCAATTTTATTACAGTCTCCAATTTAAACAGACAAAACCTTTGAACACCCGATAATTTTGAGTGGAATACGTAAACGTGGTCTGATGATAACTTTGAACCTGACTTTTGGAATCACACTTCGGGGAGTCTTCTATGATAAGTAATTAAAAAGTCCATCCAATGTTTTCATTTACACATATTTTCAGACTGATCACTCATCAGGCTGGTGATGTCTACTTTGCACTTTCATCTGCATATAAGGTTGGCCCAGTTCAAAGTGGAATGGAACAAAAAAATGCAACAAAAAATATGTTTTGTCAATTTTATCTAGGCCTATGACAGATTTCTCCATCACAACTCACAAGGATTCAGAACTGCAAATTTAGTAGCCTACCTTTTTCAGTTCCTTGCTCCAAAGAGAAATGTCCCTAACATTTCTTGGCTTTTCCTTAAAACTTTCAGAAAAGATATCCTGATGCTGATATACAAAGTTTTTCAAGGCTCATTCCCAATGGGTTATTTTAGTTTTTGCTGTAGTTGTTCTGAGGTTTACAAAAAGTTGCATAATGAAAGCATTGGTCTATATGAGCCTTGTTGTCTGGAAATTCATCCTTTCTGATTTTAACTATTTTAACCAAATGGCATATGGGTACTGGGTACAATGTACCGGGTACATGGAAAATGTGCAAGGGAACATTTCATCTTTGCATGGCATCATGTACAATGTGATAATTTATCTATTTCATATTTTCACACAATAACTTTCCTTGACTTTCTCCAGTTTTCCCCCAAAATTTGGCAACCCAGTATTTGGATTTGAGAAGATCTAATTACTTTAACAGGCATTTATCCAGCAAGCAGCTTTCTACACAACACCATACAGGATGTAGACAATCATGCATAGGCCTACATTTCTCTAAAAAAAAATCGATTTGCTCATTCATTACTATATTCATATAGGCTTGGATGAATGCATGTCTAAGAGGGGAAAGTGTCTACCCTTTGTATAAATGACCTTGATTTATAAGAGTGCAAGATGTGCCATTAAAGTTAACAGCAGCTATCATAATCACGTAAAACTACGCACAGTAGAAGCCTATGAAAGAAATTACGTAAAAGTTCAGATATATGATCATGCCCTCCTTGCATGACTTATTGTGCGTTACGACAATTTAATAAAGCATAATTATTTAAAAAACTCGTAACCACAAAGGGTATACATAATACAGGTAGGTACCATATATTTATATCAAATAATTCAAAACTAACCAAGATTTATCGAGAAATAATGCAACCCTTTGATGGAATCCCATACAACTACGGAACAAGCGTGTGGCGGAAAAGACAACATTCACAAATACGTCGTTATCTACAGCCTTATTAATAATACCCCTTTATAAACCAGATAATACAATATATTTTACAATAGGTTAATTACCTGTGATGATATTCCTCGTTGGTTAATTTGTAAATTCTTTCTGATAATCGACAATCGAAATAATATGACGTTACGGCAAAGCACATACACAATAATGATGCGGCAAAATAGCGATGACGTAGATAAAGTGTGGCTTCTCATTGGTTACTCACCAACTGGTGATCCTGACGTCATCGGCCAAGTTCATTGCCATGACAACAGCCTCAAAATCACAATGACACGTTCCCGGATGCAATTATACCACGTACATTGTAATGATTTCTCTCACCAGATGGCGTATCAAACATGGGCTTAAATTTTATTTTTATCTTTACTTTGTAGACCATTTTATTATTAAAAAATTGATTTTTCTAGCAAAATTTATCAGTAAAACGGAACTAATTCATTGAAAATATTTCGCCTTGCCTATCTCGCCACTTGTAACAAAAATTATGCTTTTATGAATTCTCAAATCAGATCTATTTTTCTCACAAGTCGAGCTGTACGGTAGCTGAATAAATTTAAAAATAAAATTGGGTTAAAAATGACAAACAAGACTAATAAAAAGAAAAATTGCAATTGTTTTATTCTGATAACGAAATATGTGGTTTCTATATTTTGCCGCAATCCTCTGTATCTCATCTTAAGAAAAAAAGCTTGCTTAAATGCAAGTAGAATCACTTCTTACAACAGATAAAAAGTGGACAAATTACACATAATCAAATGGGTTTTGATGCATAGTCTCATCACATAAGCCTACGTATTTATCATGCAATTTACAAGAATTTACATCAATGTCTTTGCTGCAGCGTAAAATTGCCACAAAAAAACATTTTCAACAGTTATTTATATGCCATTCTCAACGGTTAAACGATCCTCCTGATTTCTAAGTGATATTTACCAATTTTTTCAAACAATTGTTAAATTTCACACAATGTCTGCAATGCTTATGCAATTCTCCATAACAATCTGAATTTACCAAATTACATGATGTGAAAAAATATATATTTACAGCAAAAAATGATTGAATGGTTATCATTAAGCTCATTTACAATAAAAATTTATGAATATCTAGGTGCCAATGATGCACAAGGCAAAAAATCTAAAAAAAATCCACAAAAATGAGACGGAAAAATGCATTATTACTTAGTAAATAAAACATTTTCCAACCCTAGTTTATGGCCTCAATGAAATAATATTAAAATTGGAAAATCACGCCATAATCACATGTTCAGTCTATTAAATGTAACTGGACTTGTCACGTGTGATCCTAATTTTGTGCAACACAATGTAAACATAAACATTTCATTGTGAAATGAGCTTTTTTACCCTGTACTGGACAATATTTTTGTGAAATATTACAAGGCATTGGTTTAGTCACAATTGTTTTTTGATATACCGAATTGGCTCAAAAAAATTATTGAACAGCTCAGAATTCACGGAAACCGGGACATAAGTTCAGTTCAAAAACAAAATGGCTGATAATAATGTTCAATAATTTCCCCATGCACAACAATATAAAAAAGTATGATATAATTAACTCGTTTTGATATTATTCAGTCCTATATAAATTGCAACTGGCATTGGCAAGTGACTCAAACTTTTGATAAATGGAAATATTTACAAACATACGTAAAGAATGGCTACAACCCAATTTTCTTCTATTTAGTACACGAGTTATCCGCGTCACTACATTAATTTACGTTATATTTCTTGAAATCAACTTGAATTTCAAGAGACTTTAAATTTTATACAATAGTAAGCGACCTGATAGAGGGATACTCCACAACACGTTAAATTTCCATGACATCATTTTACATGAAAGAAAATTTATAATTAACATGGAATTTTAGTGCAATCAGGCACCTTCATCAAAATTGGGCTTAGTTGTGTTCGGAATTTAGTGAAATTTGCCCATTTAATAGGCTTTCGGATATCATCGTCTGTTTCTTCACTTTTTTGACCTAGGTCTTTTATCACACAGCAGTTATTGCACTTTCACAAATCCATATTGCTCAAAATTTATACAGAATTAATACGGCTTCGAATTTAGCCTTCAAATTGAGCGGAATTTTGAAAGCAAATTTAACTTTCGTGGGCAGGTACAAAGGATTTCTGAAAGTGCAGGTAATGCAATGGTAACTGATGTCAGATAACAGGCCCTAGGTCCAAAATTAGTTGAAACAATTAATAGGAATGTCTCATTCAAGATATATTTCACTATAAAATTTCAAACAGAACATTACATGTAATGCATCACATAGGATCCCAAACTGATCTCCTTGTTAAGTCAAATTAATATATACTGATATTTGTGAATCAAACTTTGTTATTTTTATAATGCAAGTGCCGTTAATGAATATAAACATTCGTAGACCATGGAATCTGCACCTCGAACTTGAGACATACTCGAACATATGTGCATAGTGAAAAACAAAAAGTGCTTCTAAGACACACTTAGAAGTGATCCATTAAGATTATTAAGTAGGACACTTTTGTTAATGCAGACAATTTCCAAATATATTCATAAATCAAATTAAACCAACAATCAAGATCAGTTAAGAGTTTCTAGAAGTGATAAAAGCCAATTTCCACTTACAAAATTGCACCAAAATTAACATTTGATATTCATAATATTGCAGTTTTTAACATTTATCAAACAAAACAAAAACTGAAAAATGAACATACTGGGCCCAACATGCAAATTATGCTTCTGCCTCAGTGCCAACAACTCAAAATTATAACTAAATCAGATAGAACAATCAAACTAAGGTAACAAAAACTGAACAAAAGACTTTTTCATCAAAGATGATAGGGATCAATTTCCTTTTGTCAAATACATTTCAAAAAGTTCATTCTGCACCCTGACAACAACAAACCACGCACAATATTCAAAATCAGTGTAAATTTTGAATTTGTAACATAGCCAGCGCAAAATTTTAAACTATTTCTCTTTGGTTGTAGCTTAATATGGCAGTGATACCTGTTAGTCATTAAATACTGTAAAATGCACTAACAATATGGATGAAAAGGAGAATAGTTTTGCACAGAAAATAAAATTAAAATAACATTTCTTATATGAAGAAACTATTAAGTTGTGACTTAAATAATGAGTGCTGGCATTAAAAAAATGTAAAAGTGTACATTTTCTCCTTTACATTTCTAACAATTTCATGGCATTAATTTTTGAAAAATAATGTAAAAGGTACAAAAGTCTCTTCATAAAGTTATTTTGTTTTTCAAGCTAACACCAAGTGGGCATTGGCCATATAAAATCATGGAGAAAATTATTCTTTTGCAAACATTTTTCACTTAGCAATTTAAAAATAGAAGTAACAAAAGTTTTAAAAATAAGCTCCCAAAAACATATAAAACATGTCCAGAAAACGACAGCATCGGATTCCGAGAAATGCATGCGGTATTAGCAAAAGAAACTTAAAAAGCCAACAAATACAACTTATGAAATGAAACTGGGTGATCACAAATTTCAAACTTAATAGTTCAAAATTCCTCAAATCATAAATGTTGATTTGGAGCGATTGGGCTAAAAACACGTTGTTTGGCTTTGTTCATAAAAATCAGAGCTTCTGAACGTTCACATAAAATTCCTGAGATTATTTAAGGATAAGGATTAAGAGAGTACAAAATCTGCGAAATAGCTAACAAATTGCTCATAATATTTAAAGCACAATTAAGCACAAAGAGACGAGAAAACTTAAAACAAAATTTTCATGTATTTCGGCACAATGCTGAGGTTTTACGTCTTTCTCACAGACAAGATAAATTTTCACTTTGAAAATGGCTGATAAATTCCAGAAATCTGCTTTTTTATTCTAAGATGTTGCTTCAAGAAGGACTTAATGGTGCCATTTTGTAGGGCATTTTCTCGAAAACTGATCAACAGGGGAGCAAGATTAAGACCAATTTCAACAAAAAAATATAAACTCCAGCAATGAAACCGTAATACAAAATTTAAGCCCTCAATCTGACTTCAACATAAAAGCGGAAGTCAAATATTGTTGGCAGCCGAATGATTAATACTTGCTTTAAGAAAAAGAAAAAAACACAAGATTTACAAACCAAACAAAGAGCTACTAGTCTTCTAACTGATTGGAAAAACCTCGTTGGCACACATTGTAATCAAATTAAGTTATGATCTTATGTATCACAAATAAACATAACATAGTAAATTAGTCTGTACATGGGTTAATAAACAGAAAAGAAAACTAAATTTTTTTTGATTTCAACTATGCTCCAGATATACTTGTCCCGAAGGAACGGCTAATGCACGATAATCCTGACTACGACTGAGAGATGTCCACTTTTTTTACTTTCCCCGGCGGCTAATTTGTCCTCTGGCTTGGCAAGGGCTAATCCACGTGATCCACATAAAACAATATTGCAAATTTCCCATTTCTTATATATAAAAACGATTTCGTCAAAAAGTAAAATGAAAAATAAGAAACACAAATCAAGAGCGGCCGACTCAATCGGCGCTGACAAATAAAATGTACAAATTGAGAGCAAGAAGGAAGTAATTTTATAAGAAAGTTGGAAAAATATGTGTAGGAAGTAAACAAAAAAGATTTGGATATACCCTGTTCAACAAAATAGTGAAATATAAAAGTAATCTGGCCAGCATTATAGACAAAAATCTGTCATTTTTTTCTCAGTTGGCCATATGAATTTTCCAGTTCACTAATTCATTGAACAGTGTACAGAAATAGTAAGCCATTTGCGTTTTAATGGATTCTCCATCCCCCTTTTTACAATCGGCTATACTTTAAAGCATTATTACAGGATGTTCATAAATTCCCTTTACAAATTTCATCCCTAAAATAGCTCTAATAGGGATGCATATTATGTAGATGTAGCATATTTTTGCTAAAAATAAGATATTAAATAAAATTGTAGCTAAAGTGTTGTTCTAGCTGCTAAATCAATAAAAAGTTGGGGTAAGATTGGAAAAAGTTGCTCATTTTTATCACTGAAGATGAATAATACCAGAATCACTAAGTATTAAATTCTGGATATAAAGTACCCAAATTTGGGTATAGGGTTAAGGTGGAGTCAAAACAAGTAGTTTTCCTACGAAGGGAACCAAAATGTGAAGGCCTATCCCAAAGTCCAAGTTTCTATCTTAAAAATTAAGCTCATAATTTTAAAATAAGTAATTTATATGCAATGAATCTTGATTTTCTTTAAATGCATTTTTCTCAAAACAAGAAATCTGGTTTTTGATCTCAGCTCTTCAATTCTTTGTAGAAATTTTGCAAAATATTCTCTAAATATTAAAAAAAAATTATTGAATTTCAAAAATATGTTGACTTTTCATTTGCTCATTTGATTTAAATTAGGCGCATTACATACTAAATTTGAAAGAAAAATTACATGGTTCTTAAAAGCTTAGAAATTCCAATGTTGCAAGCTTTCAAATGATATAGTACACATTGTTATTGAAAAATATTTTAGAATGGACACCCAGATTGACATTTGCATAGACAGCACCTGAGATGAAAGTTGTAAAGGAATTTTTGCAAAACATCCAATATTACTGTGGCAAAAGATTTCAAACCCAGCTGGTAAATCACAGCAGTTTTCAGAAACATGGGCCATTCAATTGTCCAATCACCACAGATGGATGCAAATTTGAAAAAAATAAATACATAAAAACATATTTTATATTGACCATGTCAACCAATTCAAAAGAATTATATTAAAAATTTCTCAAATTTATCTCAAATTTGTAGGCCATTTTGTTCCTCTTTTGTTTAAAATCGCAGAGAAATGGGGATGATGATAACATTTTTAAAAAAGAAATTAAAGAATCACATTGGCAAATATACAAAAGCGAGCAACAATAAAAGAAATGAAAGATGACGGCAAATGCAGGATGTGCAGATGACAGCGAAGAGGAAGAAAGTCGAAAAGAAGAGAATAAGAGAAACTCAGTAAAAAAAAGATGAGATGTTTCTTGGGACTTACAACGAATAGGATGGATGTACATAGGACGTGGTGGGCGAGGAGAGGTTTCACGTCACTGAAACGATCGAAGGCGCCGAACTCAAGTTCGTCTCGGAGCAGCCAGGGGCAGACACGGACAAGCTCTCCATCACCACATCCCTCTTCATATTGTTACACTGTCCCGTCAACTGGGATATGCTTAAAGGATGGTTCGAATCGAACGGACTGCTGATGACGTGCCGACTACTATGACAAGGAAGAGCCTTAATGTCATGCTCGATAGGAACTGGGGGACTGGACAGGCTGATTTCGGATGAGTTCATGTGGTCCTGATCGCTGTCGTTCATGGATTTAGAATCGGGCGTGGGGGCTTCGCCCACACTTCCAGCACTTGTGGCATTGTCCTCGCTCTCCGTCGTACCACCATCCGCTCCTTCAACATAACGGATGCACTTTTTCTTCCTCCTGCAAACGAAAATAAAGTTGTCAGACCAACAGCTACAAAGCCGGAATGACAATGAACGACAAAGAATAGGGGAGTATAATAATTCTCATTTAGTAGCCATTTATGGGACATTTGCATTAACTGTTTTAATGGAATTCCATTGACATAATTGGAGATATATGATTAAGCTTCTTTGGGATTTCAAAGTTTGCTAAATTTTACTCACAAGTAAGAATGTGTCAGTAAAGCATTAATAGCACAAGAAAATATTTTACAATTTTGAGAAAGAAACTGATCCCAAATACATTTTGCATTCCAACTGGCCCAATTATAGCAACAGTAGTCAATGGAATTTCCATGATTGATGAGACATTCAGTTTTAAAAGTCATGCAGTTGAAATCCTTAAATAAAATTTTTAATTTACGGGCGGATAAATTATCTAGCAACGATTTTTGCCAGATGATAGTATACCGTACAAATTAAAATTTTCCTATAGCCTTGACTAATTTTGTATCCTAATTTATTATATAAACATAAACTTTATTTTGACGAATGTTCTTACGATGCACCCGGTACAA
This sequence comes from Proteroiulus fuscus, assembly GCA_034700285.1. Classification (NCBI taxonomy): domain Eukaryota; kingdom Metazoa; phylum Arthropoda; class Diplopoda; order Julida; family Blaniulidae; genus Proteroiulus; species Proteroiulus fuscus. The sequence continues at coordinate 16,577 of JAQIXP010000389.1, forward strand.
CCATGTCTTTTCTCATGGAGAAAATCTATGGTGACAGGGCCAAACTCGAACAGCAGAGCAATCCAAATAAGTACAAATTACTTTTTCAGCATGCTCAAGTTGTAATAACCTGGTGATCATAATAATGCCTAAAATTGTCATCATTCATCTAGGTACCGTAAATTCTCCAGTTGACAGGCACCCGCTTAACGAAAACCAAGGGTCAGGAAACTGCCCATCTTTAGAGATTGCCCATTTATTAAAGTGTAAATGTCAAGTTTTAAAAATAACCCTCAATTTGTATTGATGCACAGCAAAGGAGAGGTGTATTACAGTAAAGCAGTATTCTTGAAAAGTGGGTGCCCACTTATTGTATTGGGAACTTTCCATTTATATGAGACGCCTTCCAATTGAATAATTTATGGTAACTGTGTTATATGAGAAATAAAGTTGCACATTCAGGATAACCCGTGACCAGGTTAACCCTGTGATGGCAAGCATAAAAAAAAAACATTTCGGGTTTTAAATGACAAATAGTGTTATGTATACTATCAATCTGCAAACAATTTAACAAAATTACTTAGCAAAAAGTGAAATTATTGGGGCTTGGTGGCAAGCAAATTAAAAGCAAATTGTAAAAAAAAACCATTTCCAAATGGGATAAAAGTAATAAAAAGATTTTCTGATAGCAAGCATTAGGCAAAATAAGAAAATAAACATAACGTTTTAGATTTAAAGTATAAATAAAAAATAAGCATGGGTGACAACAAACACCGAAAATACCTGCAAGGCTTACACCAACTGCTTTGTTGGTCTAACCCAAACCTCGCTCGACACTTCTTGGGATTGCTACTCTCTGCAAAAAATAACAAAATAAAATGATTGTAGACTTTCTGTGTATTGAATTTTTTTCTTATGTAATGGATTTGTGATGGCAGAAACAATAAATGCAGTTCAAATAATAAGCCAGAAAGTTTAAAACAACTACTGAATTCCCCCAACTCGGCTTATCTGTTTAGTCATTTATTATTTTGCCACCAAAATAAGTAAAAATAAATTTGCAATAGAAGAAAAAAACAAGCTAAAAAATTAGAGAAGCACAAAAACCAAGTGATGTTACATGCATAAATGCTTAGAAAAGTATTAAAAAGACATTCATTTTCTGCTTATTTCAAAAAAAATTATTTAATTCTTCCATTAACGAGCTTGTTCCTCACCTGGTCTAAGAGGATCTCCATTGAAGTATTCCCGATCATCAACGTGGTCTGGAACAATGTGTTTTGCATTAGCCACATTTTAAATTCATAAATATCTTCGAGTAAGAATTATTTAAAAAAACTTAATTGTTAATAACATTTATAAAAAATATAATCAATAAATCAGAAAACGAAAAAAAACATACATTAAAATAAAAATAAATAATAAAAGGCTAAAATGCAAATTTTTTTAGTATAAAGCAGAAAATGAATGTCACACTTAAAAAAAAAGCTGCAAACCTTTCAAAAAAATTATGTTAATAACTTTTTTGAGGGATATATTGGAAGAAAATTAAATTTATAAAAAACAACTAAAATGATTTTGAAAAGCTCTTATATTCAACTTCACTGAAAGGTATCTACGAAAAAAATTAAAGAGAAAACAAAATATCTCTTTAAGAGAAAAATGCATGCTTAAATGATCAGTCAAGAGTTGCCTACTAATAATATGATTTTTAGAAAAACTCAGTCCCCTTAATAATTGAAAACGAAAGATTTTAGAGGGGTAGATGGCAAAGTATCCCATCATTCAAAGGAGATATGAAAGATTGTCAAAAAGAAAAGATAAAAAAGGATAATTTGTATATATTTTACCTCCATCAGCTGACTTGCACCTTTTCGTTTTTTTCTTTTTCATCAACTGTGCATAATTGTCCCTAGCACTCCACCCAGGATATAACTGCATGTGAAGCTGCCTTTCTTTCCTGGCTAGATCATAATACTTGGCTTGCTCTTCCCTTCCTAAAGCATGCCACTAAACAAAAAAATAAAATAGAAAAAAAACTTGAATAACAAGAAACTGATTCAGGTTTAACAGAAAAATAATATATATAAGGCAAATTATGGATGGGATTGTAAGGGCAGATTACCGAACCAAAAGCCGTTTACAACTCTGACAGAAGCTGGCATGCCAGTTCCGAATTTAGTAAATAGTAATTCCAATTTGAGTATTTGGTTATTTCGGTATATTTTGGTAACACAGCAAATTTTGGCCCGAACATAAAACGATTTAGAGAAATAAAAGCTAAAATTGCAAATCTTAGAACATACCCTTCTTCCTAAAATTTGATTGATAGCAGCACTTTCCTTTAATGTACACTCGGCTACCACTTTGGCTCGCATTTCTTTCATATATAACATGAAGGCGTTTAGAGGTTTCTTGATATGAGGTTGTTTTTTGGAGGCATCCGAGCTGCTCCCGCTACTGCTTTGGCTTTCGCTTCCTTTGGAATCTGTACTGTTTGGTGTTAGGCTTTTGTTATTGTGCTCCATCATGCTTACGTGCCTATGCAGAAAAGAGTGAGGATCTAAATAAGGGTTCCTGAACGACGGGAGGTATGTTATTTAGACATTAATCGAACAATACAAAGAAATAAAAGCATTAATTTTACAGGCAGGATGGTGACTTGCCTTAGATGGTTTTCCTGAACAATCGATAGAGCTGATAGATCTTGTTTTGGACCAGGGGTGATGATGCTAGGGTGATGAATTGGTGGCGGACCCAAACCAGGATGTGGACCTAGTAAGCCGGATGGGTTGAACCGCTGCATTCCAGCGGCGGAAACGGGTATTGGAGATGGATACGGATTTCGAAAACTAGCTGCCGTCGTAATGGCATACATTGCAGCAGGATTGTGCCTAGGTACAAAAGTGATTGAAATTAGCTGGGTTCGCGCCAAACTCTACAATCTGGACACAATTAAAAACGCAATCGTATTTCCAGGAATTTCTAACATTTTTTTTCATAAATTACATACCACTGCATTTGGGTGAAGTCTGGACTAAAAACGGCTGGATGATGATACTGTCCCGGTGCTGGAATCGGGTACATGGAAGGCCTTGGCATCCCTGTGAATACAGAAAAAAAATTTTGAGAAAAAAAAATGTAAAGAAGATAAAATAAAATATTCTAGTTGCTAATAGCTCAATTTCAGCAGAAACTTTGAAGTGTCTGAGACATGAAGGCAGTAGAACGAATTGAGATTTTCGAATTTTACTAGGGTGGCCCAATTACTTTTTCCACATCAAACCTTTCTTATTATTCACATTTTTACATTCTTTGTGTCATCATAAACAGATCAGATCATACTTCTACAGAAACTTTTAAACAGTTTATGTGTCTGCAGAACATAAATTTAAATTCTCTGCAGAAATTCGTCACCTTACTCCTGAAATGCATATTTTGCATATATAATTTATTTTTCATATTGAACACAGTATATTCTGCATCTCATATAATCTTTTCAGATAATTTTGTCAACTCTATCAGTTTTCATATATTTCACACTTGTTCACATTTGACACATTAATGCGATGCAATTATCTTTTCAAAACAGGTGAGGTAAATGCACCTGTAATGGGAAGTAGTATCACTGACTGTACACTGTCATATTATTTTAAAAAATAAGTAAGGTATGAAAAAAATACCAGATTTGAAAACTCATTAACATCATCATTCAACTCTTAAAAAAACTATTTTGAATAATTATTATAACATCGGTCAGTATGTATCTAAAGTGTTACAATTTTTAAATTCTTAATTGATAAATGCTGGACATCCAAAGCTCTAGTAAAAGACACAGGCCTACTCATTTCCATTAATCATCACCCAAACAAAATTAAATATGCAGTTATATGCCTACTATTTTCTAAATGTTTATTACATGTGCAATTTAATGATAAGATACTGGTAATGCCCAATACTGTTGCATAATCACATTTTAGAAAACACCTATTATTTTCCAGCAATGTTTTCAAAGTATGATAGCAGTATTAATGCTTTCAGATACCAGATTTAAGTTATAAACTAAATGAATAAAATAAGAAACTAAATTAAAAACTAACTTAAATGAGAAACTAAAAATGATTCAATCATTTTAGTTGCTTAAAATTATTTACTTATAAATGAATCATTTAAAATCATGCAAATTTCCATTTAAAAATTATGCAAAATTGCAAACAGAAGGCCTCCAGAAAAACTAAAAAAAATTGATCAATTTCTCATAAGTATCATGATTAATCATGAACTATTACAAGTAAAATGCAAATTATATCAATGTAACTTTGCTCCCTTGGATACATACAAATTATAAAATATTTTTTTTGATTAAAGCATTCAATTCACCGAAAATTATAGTGCGCACGAACTCTTAGCTTATGGGTATGCTAATTACATTGATTCCGATTCCCAAATATCATTAGCGTGCATGATGATACCTCTACTAAACATTTTAATGCAATTCATTTGTCATGTGATCTATTGATTAAAAAAAGCAAATGTCATTTACTTCTTTTGCCTATACTTCTGAAACGCCACATAAAACCAATTTTAATTAAAGTACCAAAGCATTCCAATAATTGTATACTTTCAATTTCTCAGCAAAAGTTTTCATAAGCCAAAGAAACATGTTAGTGAACTGATTAAATTCTTTACGGGATGGTAATTGTTTAAAATTATCTCAATTTATTCTTAAAGATTTCTTTAATTCAAATTTGTTAAATGCAAATACTCTCTACACATACTTAATTTATTTCAATTTCCTAATAAACATGGAAATTAAAATTGCGGGTGAGTAAGCTTTTGTCACATTTAAAAAAAAAACTTATATTTTTTTTCTCCTTTTCAGTCTTTTTCCACCTGATTTCCTGCCATATTTTCCATAATGAATACATGTATGAGCAAGTTTTTGTGCCTATTTTTACGGTTATTTGTAGCTTTTACAGGATACAGTTTTTACCTTAACTTGGCCAGATTCGAGGGATAGTGTGACATTTTCTAGTAATAAACAAGAATTTTTCTAGAAAATGCCACATTAATTATCCTTAAAATCTGGTAGCTCAGAACTAGAACTAGCACAGGGATAAAAAAGGAGTATTGTATGTATAGAATCCAGACTTCCATCTACAAAGGAGGAGGGGGGGGGAGTCATACTTTTATGACATCATCAGATCAGGGGAGGGAAACGAGGGGGGTGTTATGGGGAAATCCTGCCAATGATGACACAAGGAGAGTGAATCAAAAGAGAAATCCTTCGTATGATACTAGCTCCTCCAAATATTATACTGAAGGAATTTTCTCTTTACAAAATTTTACATCTAAGATCTTAGATTTTTTTTCAAAATATTAAAACAATTTTCATTTTTAATTCTCTTTAATAATTAATCTTTCCACATTTCCGCAGCAATTTTGACATGTTATAACATAACATGGCATTTGTATTTTTTTAAAATCCTAAGTAGGAAAGATGGAGAGGGTGGAGGAGCTTCCGACCGATTTCTACTAATGATGTAGAAGGGTGGAAGATACCAAAAAATTAATTATTTTTTGATGACGTCATATTTGTATGGTCCCTAAGACTTCAGGTTAACCAGTGTTAGCTCTTTTTTCCTGTAAAGTTACACTCTTAAGTTACACGTAAAAAATGGCGAGCTGTTTATAACTTTTCTTGGAAAACTACTTTAGAGCGGAAAAACGTTTTTCCTATGAAACCCATCCCACAAAGCCCATGTGGGGCAAATTTATTCAAAATTGCCCCACAAATTTTCTTTTCTAAAATCAGCTTTTTTAACATGTGACAGCTATAAAGAAAGATGAATAACCAAAAGTTAAAATTACCCATGCATAATTTTTGCATCCTCAACAAAAAAAACAATGATCAATACCTTCAATTTCAATGACTTTGTACAAGAATATATTGATTGACATTAGTCAAATTATAATGAAAGACATCTACAGGTTTCTTAAATATTTTCAGCAAATCTTAAATATTAATCAAAAGAAATTGTCAGACTCACCATAAGCAAAGCCATAGTTAAAGTTGATGCTCAAATAATTTTATATGAATTGTAAAATAATGAAGCAATAATAAATTAGCAAAAAATCTATATTTTGCACTTATGCTCTGCAGAGACCAGGGATGCGAAGTAAATTTTTTGTATGCTAAAGCAACGACAAGGTCTACTTGGACTTGATTTACTATAAACCTACATTTCTCAGTGCTTAAACGAAATCTAGTAAGAAAAGAGTTGATTTTCATTCAAGCCTAATTTAGTAAATCTCCATTACTATTGTGTTAAAGTTAGAACAAAAGGATGTAGCGTTGAAAGGCAAAACATCACCATGAAAAGAGGAAGCCATTTTTCTCTTCCGAAAGATGATAAATTTGAAAAAAAAATAGAAAACAAAACTACTGTCGTTAGGTGTTGCCATCTATTAGCCATTTTCGGAATCAATAGAAGAAGTGAAATACAGAGTGGAACAAAAGTGTTCACACCTGAGCTTGGGCCTTAATTAAAATGAATGTCAAAAAGTCTTTTGCGTAATATGCACAATTTATCCATTAGAATATATAACATCTACTTCCACGTATTATAAGTGCATTTCTTTACAGATTAATAAAATATTTTTTAATTTATTCAAAAAGTCTTTTTGAATTAATATATGGGATAAATTTACCAAGCTAATGTAAAATGTTTTTCCTTAAATGTTATAGAATTAATTCTAAATATTTCATGAATCTTAAAAAAGAGCTTAATTTGGCCCTTTGTGATCCAATTTATTTATATTTAAATGGGGGGAAACACTTTAAAAACCATAATTTTTCATCAGAAACATCTGCATATAATTCATGGCTTAATTTTTGACTTATTTGTAAACTCATTTGACTATGCCCCTTAAAAAACAAAGCCATCTCCAACTTCTGCCTTTCACAATGGGGCTCTCGAAAGAACTAACAAAGCCATTAATTTTCAATAACGGAAAAGTCTGGTTCAAAAACACTATTGGTGGTCTGCTTTTAAGAGCACACAAGCACTGCCAACAACTGTGTGATATAGGGCCCTATTAGAATTTCTACATATAAACAATAAACATACATGCTAGTCTGCTAGATCAATATAGTTATCAAAATCAGAAAGAAGAATTATTTATCTATCGAAACTAGTGCAAGCATTTAGATTTTGGTATTACTTCTTACAAGGCCTAACAGGGGCATACAACCAGTTCAGTTCAGGTTCAATTCTGTTTAAAGTCAAAAAGAAATCTGAACCAAATTTTTTTCAATATTCAATGCTATTACCAATACATGTAAATACTGACTATTGTAGATAACTATATAATGATAAATCCTCACCTGTTTTAGGGTCAATATGGACGGGAGGGATCCCCATATGGGCTGGAGGAGGTTGGGCGAAATGTTCGCCATTGTACATCATAAAAGGTAATGGAGATCCCGGATGAGGAGGTGCCACCATCCCCACTTTGTTTGGCTAGAAAAATAAAGAAAAAAAAATATTAATAAATAACCAAGGAATGTCAAAAGTCAGTAAAGCTCATTTGAAATTGCTTGAATAAGAAAGTTTCAATAAAATAAGAGGTAAATAAGTAAAATAACTATAAGTTCCTGTAGATTTCTCATATTGCTGTCTATATAGATTAATTATAATTTCAAAACAAAAACAAATATTAGGCCTACTCTATGTGAACTTTATTTCAATATTATAGAACATATACTTAAACTATAGACACAATTTTGTATCAGTTTTGATTACAATATCATCATGATAACACCCCCTCCACACCGTCATCATTGATTGAACCCTCTCCCCCAATTCTGATGACGTCATATGTTAAAGGAACTCCCCCCCCCCCTTCCTCCCCGCCGCAATGGCCACAGTTTATAGCACTAAAGCTCTCATAATTTTTAAAAAAAATTGTAATTAATGAATTATTGGTAAAAACAATCTCAAATTGTGCTGAGTATATATCTTTTTAAAATTATTAAAAATGCATTTATTCATTAAAAAGTCTTGCATGCACAATATTATCCATGTTGCAACACTTTTATCTTAAGAATTGCGATAATTGGGCAATATCAAAATTTCCATGCAGGAATAAATTAAAAGACCACATTTCCATAATTTAAAACAAAAGGCTTAAAGTAATAATTATTGTAAATCCACGAGGTTCTGTATTGTTATCACGTATTAATTGGGCCCATATATGCATATTATATTATTCTCAATTACATGTATATCTCAACAAAATGCATGCATGTGAGTCTATACAGCCGTGGTAAACCATAATTTCCCATGCACAACAGTCAAGAAAAGCTCCAAGGGCAATATTATAATAAAACCACAAGTAAACTGCACAATATATTTCCTCACAATTTTCCCAACTGGTATTTCCCATATGCACATCCACTGTATACATAATATAGAGTATACACATAAGATTTCCAGTATAGGAATCTTATAGTGCATTATGGCTTACGCTGACATGAATGAAACAGACAGTTTGTGCAAGAAAGTTAAAATGTCAAAGAAAAGTTAAAAGGCTAAGGTGAATGCACTTAAGTCCGTGCACATATTTACAATTTGTTAAAGGATATGTCTCAGAAGAACAATTAAGATGATGATAAACTAATTGGAAAAGACACTCAATTAGTGACGTCCAGTTAACTTATATCATGATGACTATAATCAATATATAACCATATGTAGCAATTATACATATGGTTCCACGAGGACTCCGTATACATATATCTTATTATATATTTTGACAATGAACTGCAAATTATTTACTTTTGCCACAGGATTGATTAAAACCATGACCAATTTTGTGGAAAATCTCAAAATTGCTTTAATATCTATATACTTCTGTATAATTATAATTTAAAAAAAAATTATCAAAATATGAACCAATTGCGATGGGCATTGTTGCCCAATGCATACATGACGTCATATATAGAACCACACGTAATAATAGCATGCCTATCTCTATAGCTTCTAAATAAAATTTTAAAGGAATATTATATTGGCAGCATTAAGTTATTTATTTTATTGAGTTTTTATTATTAAAACAACTCCCAATTGAGTTGAATTACATGCAGGCCCACATTTATTAATTCAATTTATTAAAGCATGATACCAAAATGTATAAACATATAAATATATGATTTATTTATATAAAATATAAATTTAAGTCAGCTTCAAATGAATTTCATGAATTTTAATGTTTTTTATGCAAAATATTTAATCCATTTGAATTTATGTCTATGACTTGCTATATATAATATCACGGATAAATATAAATCAGTATGATTTCATATCAGAGAAATTTTGCCATGCATAAAGATACTTTTCTAAAGACAGAATATATGTATTTTGATTTACTGCTTAAAATTTTATAATATATGAATTTGAATGGCTAATTCATTATGCATGTATATGTTATTTTGTTAACTTTTTAACATATATACTGATGAATCAAATCCAATTCACTGCATACAATTTTAATCTAACAGTCATTCCTTAATAACAGACTAAGCAAGATATGCAAAATTATAACATATATTTACACTTCCTTACGTGAATATACTTAATTTATAAATTTCAACTAATTATTTATTTGTGTATATATATATGGAACAAATAACTAAAAATGATTTTTTTTATACATGATCCAAGGATCCTTTGTTAGTTAGATGTAAGTGCCCATGATTAAGGTGCAAGGATTAATTTATTTATACCATATATATAGTGCTTTATAAATATTTTTATTATAAAACATTCATGCACTGAGTCTTTAGAAAGTATAATTTATGCTGTTCATATATGAATATTTATCATTTACTTATTATTATTATTTATATATTTATCTTCTTTTTTAAAAAAGTTTTGTATAATGTTGTATTAAAGGGCAGTCTCATTTTATAACAAGTGATTTATAAATTAAAGACAAATAATAGTTGAAAAGGACATTGATATTAATATATTTCATCAAACTTAATTCATTATTCGGATATCATGACGTTTCCAAGAGACATGGTAGACGCAATTTTACTATATATATATATACATGCATATGTGTGTGTGGATATATTCATTTTGGCATCATTTTTCTCTATGAAATAATTATATGTATACTGTATATGTATTGAACTGTACTTGAGCAACTTAAGGTATGATTTAGCCAATGAAACTCCTAAGATGGCCGTCAACATTGCCTCCAAATACACGAGGACATTTTACTATATTTGGGCAAAAATGACATCATTTCAAGAACTCCTTTCCTAAATGAGAATTCATGCTGTTTGCACCTTATATTTATTGAACAACACTATAGGCCTATAGTTAACATTTCAATTTTAATGCTTTTCATCATTTTTTATTGTCGTCATCGTAAAATCACTTGTTCACAATGTGAGGCTGCTCCTATAGTCTCCTATAATAAATAACCATCTGATATTTGAGTTTCTTAATTTAAATCAGGTGTCATGTCAGCAACACCACTCATTTTTTATGCTTTGATTTAAATCATCGATTTAAAGGGACAGTCTCACTTTGAAACAAGTTGGTTTTAATAAAAAGAGCGTGAAAAATGATAATTAAAATGGAAATTGCGATTGCATTTGACAATATCTA
>JAQIXP010000390.1:0-27208 GCA_034700285.1 Proteroiulus fuscus
CTAGTAGAAGATGCAGTAGGAAGAAAGAAGTTAAATTCTGCATGAACAAGCTGTCCATGGTCGCTAATACCAATATCCGAGCCATCATCAAGGCTCAAAATTAAAAAAGGCTCAAGGGTAAAGATTAATAGGCACTACCTGTTGGGGTGACACTTATACATCGTGACTGATCATCATGCACTGTGCTGGCTCCAAAAGATGAAAGATCTGAAGGGCAAGCTCAGGCGGTGGATGTTGGAGATGATGGAGCACCAGTACACGGTCGTGCATAAGAATGGTATTTTGCACGTCAATGCTGATGCCTTGTCCAGGTGTCCACTACAGGCGCAAGCAGGAGAGAAATGGGCGTACATCACGGTGGCTCTTAACGAGATCAACCAGTGGGACACCACATGCTTGAAGGTGGAACAGGCGATCGATGAGTATACGAGCAAGATGCTCAAGGAACTCAAGAATGAAGACTGTCGAGCAGTGGTGAGTGACAATCACAGCATAGTGAATGGGCTGCTCTACATTCTGGTGAGTTACGATGATTACATCAGAGGTTGGTGCTAGAAGTACCGAAGACTCTGCAGGGACAGATCATGAAGGTTGGTCATGACTCATGACGTAAATTAAAGGGTTGAGATCATTAAGGGCTTGAGTCCAAAAAAAATTTCCACTGATAACTTTTTTATAAATAGACCACTTCATGAAAGGCATATTGAAAATTCCAGTCTTAGTAGATCCCTATGATTTAGAAGAAAGCTCCTTGGAAAATTTCAACTTTCTAGGGCCAGCAGTTGGGACTGGGCAAATGTGAGTCAGTCAGTCAATATAAGTTATGCAGTTAACATTCTGGTAGCAGTCTTGAAAATAGGACAGAAGAATCAAAATACAAGAGTATCTTTACCCAGAAATCCACATTCAACATGGGTTAAATTTCAAAATTCTAGAATGAAGGAATTAGTTAACAAATGCGATAAAACTTATTTTGGGTATGGCATACCCAAATTGGGTATTAAATATGGTTACAACACTACAGCATCACAGCATGTACAGTGTACCCAAAAAATATTTTGTTGTCATTTTCTGTGTAATCTTTAACAAGTTTCTACACGTAATTCACATCGTCAGTGCATAACAAATAAAATTTCAAAAAAACAAAACTAAAAAAAATTAACCTTGCTAGCTTTTAAAGCCTTTCTCAAAACAATGTTTTTGGACTCATGCCCTTTTTGATCTCAACCCTTCAATTGCCATCTGGGTGTAGCCAAAACGTTGGCCAGAATACGGAGGACTTTTTATTGGCCGGGTATGACCAAGGAGATTGAACATTCTGTCAGGACGTGCGATAACTGCCAGAGGATGAAGCCATGGAGTGGCAAGCGAGTGGGGTTACTACAACCAATCGTGCCGAAGGGACCGCCTGCGAGTCACTGGGGACTGGACTTCATCGGGCCATTGCCAAAACACATAAATGGGGTGAAGTATATCCTTATTGCGGTGGATTACGTGACACGGTTTTTGGTGGTAAAGGCCGTGAGAAAGGCGACTGCAAGGGCTTTCCATAAGTTTTTGCTGGAGCAGATCATCTTTCGATTTGGGTGGATTTGGAACCTGACAACTGATCAGGGGATGCTTACAGGTGGTGTGGCGCTTGATTTTTGTAAACAGTAAAATATCAAGCATCGCACGATGACTCCGTGCCATCAGCAAGGGGATGGGTTGGCGGAACGGGCCAACAAGACGCTGAAAGCAATGATACGGGCGTATTAGGAGCCGTTAGAGCATCAAGCGGATTGGCCACGGTGGTTGGATCAACAGGCCATGGTATACAATACGAGTGTGCAGGCATCCATGGGATACACTCCGTTTTTCCTGATGCACGGATTTCAGGCGACAACGGCATTGGAGAGTGAAGTACCCTCTCCACTGTTGTTGGCAGGTGAACCTCCGGTGCAGAGTGCGGACAAGGGCGATGGCAAAGCTGGCCGAGTCTTAGGCAGCAAAAAAAGCTTACGACTGTACTCACCGGGACATGGAATTTGACATTAATGACCTGGTGTTGGTTGAGGATCTGGCGAGTGTCAAAAACTGGCAAAAAAATTGTGACCTCCATATAAAGGTGCAGCTAAGGTGGTGGGCATCAGTGATAATGGAATGAAATATACGTGTGAGTACGTAAATGTTCAGGGCAGGCAAAAGCAAATGGTGCAACATGTTTTGCGTTTAAAGTATGAAGACCGTCATGCTCCCATCAGGCTGAAGATCACAAAGACTGTGGATGGGCATGTGGCAGTGCCTATCGTGCAGATGGTGGAGGGTTCGACAGAACCGTCAGGCGTGGAGCAGTTTGATTTTCGACTAGGTGTGGATCTCTGGAACCAACAGGGGCTCTGGAGTGAAGGACCGATGGTTCAGGATTCCGGGAGGCAAAATGTACAAGGGGCCTCAGTACAAAAAATTTAAAAACGACATTTCCAGGAGTACGAGCAACATATGCGGATGTTATATAGGCCTGAGTGGTCTAGACCGGTGAGAGTCCGTGACCCCACTTAGCCGGCGACTCAAAAACAGGGGAATCGACTGGAGGAGATTAGATTAGTACGTGGGTGTTGTCAGCCCCTAGTTCTCTAGTGGTAAAGGATACTCCTGTGGCAACTGAGAAGTTGCCCAGGCAAAATTCTGTGTAAGAATGGAGACAGAATTTTATGGGCGAATTGTGGTGCAAGTTCAATTAATTTGATTATTATGTTGCAAGATTGGGACTGTAATTGCTGAAGTTGTATATCACAGATGACAACACTAACGTTTAAAATAACCACTTTTTACTGACACAGAGACAATCACTTCTGAATAAATTGAAAACACAAACAGAACTGTTTAAATTTAAACATACGAAGGTACATGCAGAAAAGCAAGCACAAGCATGCGCAACTCCATAGCAACGAAACATGTGCCGAAAACAACACAGAGAAATAGGCCTTTTTGGAATAACATTAACACTTCCTTTTTTCAAACAATTATTTTTCTAACTAAAACCACAACAAAAAAATAACTAGCTTTAATCCAGCCCTAGCAACTTTGAAAACCACTTAAATGTTGGATAATGCAGTGGCTTGGTCATGTCTGCCACTTGATCTTCTGTAGAAACTCGCTGGATTCCAAGCTCTCCATCTGTTACTTTTTCATGCACGAAAAAATGACGAAGCCGAATATGCTTCGTTCGTCGATGGTATTCAGGATTCTGCGCTAGACGAACCGCTGCCCGATTGTAGACGCACAGAATTGGCACGTTTATGAGCGTAGTGCATTCGCTGAGAAGTCGTTTTAGCCAAAGTACTTCTTTTGCACATTCGCTTGCAGCCACGATCTCAGTCTCGGTAGTTGAGATAGCAACCGACTGCTGCCGCTGGCTTAACAATGAAATCGCTCCTCCTGAATAGATGCACACCACACCACTGGTTGATCTTCCAGTATCGACGTCACCACCATGATCCACATCAGAGTAGCACTCGAGTACACCAGTGTTGTGATCCGGCCTGTAGACAATTCCTTTGTCCATTGTTCCTTTTAGATAATGAAAAATTCTCTTCATTTTTAGAATATTCGCTTTCGATGGATTTTCCAGCGTTCTTGAGACAACTCCAACTGCATATGCCAAGTCAGGCCTTGTGCCAACCATGAGGTACATTAATGCACCAACTGCTGCCCGATATGGAAAGTTGCCTTCTTCCAATTTGGCATTCTCGTCAATACCACCATCCTTGACAATTGGCGTTGACACTGGATTGCATTCTGCATTCCAAACCATTCTAGCACACATTTGGCATACGCTTGCTGGCCAATCTTCACCGATCCATCGTTGCTGTTTTCTATTTCAATTCCAAGAAAATAGTTAGCAGATTTTACCGTTATCTTGAACTCCTTTCTTAACTGAGCAATAAATTCGTCAGCATCTTCTTTGTTTGTACACGCTACGAGTCCATCATCTACGTATAGTGCCACAATCAGCTTCCTCTTGAAGTTAAACCTGATAAACAAGCATGGGTCTGCTTCACTCCGTTTAAAACCTAGTCTGAGAAGACTTTCAAAACGTTTATTCCAGCAACGGGGTGCCTGTTTCAAGCCATACAAGCTCCGTTTTAGCTTGCACACACGACTGCTGCCATCGTTGTAGCCCTCTGGCTGATGCATGTAATTTCCTCCTCGAGCTCACCGTATAGGAACGCTGTCGAAACATCAAACTGGGTAAGTGCCATTCCTTTATTTGCTGCCATTGCAATAATGCTTCAAATGGTGCCTGATTTTGCTACTGGACTGTACGTTTGACTGTAGTCCACTCCCGGCTTCTGGCTAAATCCTTGGATGACAAGTCTGGCCTTGTACTTTTCAATGGATTTATCTGGATTAGTCTTGACCTTGTAGATCCACTTACATGTAATCGCTTGCCTCCCTGGTGCTAGGTCAACTAATGACCATGTGTCAATCTCTGCAAGAGAACCAATCTCAAACTCCATTGCCTTTTGTCCTTGTCTTTTCCGTTGAGTGCATCTGTAAATGTTTCTGGCTCTGCGTTTTCAGAAAACATGTCAGAAGCAACTGACATTACAAAATCCGTGTTGTAGCAATCTGGTTTCTTTAGCTTTGAACGGTCCCGAAGTTAATCTTGCAGACTGATTACTGCATTCAGCTTCCTCTGCATCGGAACTTTGCTCTTCCTCTTGCTTCTAAATCTTGACCATCCTCTGCCATATCGTCTACATTGGATCCACCACTCGTCCTGCTTTTCTTGTTCTTCAGTTTCCAAGATTTCTTCCGGAACCTTTTCCAGCTCAATGCAAATGCTTTGCTTTGCAATCGGCTTATCCTGGAAAACTACATCTCGTGAATGAACAAGTTTATTAGTTTGTAGGTTAAACAGCCGATAACCATCGTCGTCGTTGTCGTAGCCCACTAAGATGCACTTAATGGCTTTCTTTTTCATCTTTGAATGACGTCATTGATCTGGAACTTTTGCATAGGCCGTTGTACCGATCACTTGAAGACGCTTTATCCTTGGCTTTCTCCCAAGCCAGTTCAAACGGTGACTTGTCTGGTACTGACAATGTTCCAGTTCGGTTCAGGACACTGCAGCTGTCGAAATCAGCTCAGCTTACAACTGCTCTGGAAGTATGCCATGCGCATGTCGCATTGCTCTTGCTGCTTCCATGACTGTCCTGTTTTCTCTTTCTACACAGCCTTTCTGTTGTGGAGTATAAGGCATAGTGATACACTGTTTTATACCAAACTCTGTGAGAATACATTTCACTATGGCACTGTCAAATTCTCCTCTACCATCACAACGGAACTGCTTGATCGTATGTCCGATGGTTTTTGATTCCATGATGAACTGCCACAACTTCTCTAGAACTTTGCTTTTCTGCTTAATAAAGTAGACTGCGAAAACGAGAAAAATCATCTTTAAAACTCACGAAGTACTTTTTCTGTCCAACTGACTTCTTGAATGGCCCACAAACGTCGCTATGCATCGTCTCTCCTGGTACAGTTGCTCGGTAATCTTCTTGAGAACCAAATGGTCGATGTTATGCTTTTCCATAAGTACAACCTTCACACAGCTCACTGTTAAGCTTCACTTTGATGCCTAACTCTTTCGGCAACTTGCTGAACGTGACGCTTGTGTTGATGCCCCATGCGCTTGTGTAACAGTTGCAGCAGCCCACTGCCAATAGCTGAATTCACCTCACAAGCAATCTGTCGACGTTTCACTCGAATTGCCAGCTTGTAGAGTCCACCATTACGCTCACGTATACCGACCAGCAATACTCCATCGCTGTCACTTTAAGTGCAAATCTCAGCCTCGGACTTGAATTCACTTTTTGGCATCCTATCTTGGGCAGCCAAAACTGAAAAAAAGATTCCTTTGCATGCTCGGCACATACAACATTAGAAAGTATTAGCTCCTGAAAAACTCCCTTGATGGCTGCTTCGATTTTCACCGTTCCTTTTCCAACAACTGCAGCTTGCTCGCCGTTTGCTGTTGTCACGCAGTTCGCACCACTTAAGTCTGAAGCTCTGTAAAGACACTCTGATTGTTCGTGATGTGGTTTGTTGCACTGTTGTCAACATACCAACCATTTTTCCATCGCAAACATCATCTCCAGTCATACACACGCTCGTGTTGGTGACTGAAAGTACCTTTACTTCACGTGTTCCTGTTCCAGCTCCGCTGTTAGAACCATTTTCCTTTTTTGGTTCTTCTTAGGTCGACCATCAACAATTCATTTCTTGCAATTTTGTGCAAAATGGCCCTTCTTTCCAGAATAGTGACAGGATAAACTTGCTTTTGTTCTGTCACCATTACTGGTGTTGCCGCTTGAGCTTTGCTCCTTGTTGTTTGATTTGCCCGAGTCTGTACGCACAACCAGAACTTCGTTTCCGGTTGTCCGCTCCGCTTCCTTTGAAACTTGGAGTTTCTCGAACATACAATTGTGTTGTCAGTGCCTCGATTGTTCTACTGTCCTTAGGTAGCATTAACCAGCTTGTCCGAAACTGGTCGTACTTTTTTGGTAGCATATTGAGGATTTTACAAATCAAAAACATTACCGGCAAACTGCTGAACTTATCAGCCTCACTCTTGAGTTCAGCTGTTAAACTGTTCCACAAAGTTTTCAACTCTGATAGCTGAGCCGCCATGTCATCCTGTGGCTTAGGCCTAAATCTGAAAAACTTTAGGCACAGCTCGTAAGCTTGGTTTTCTGCCACGCCTCCAAAAAGCCGATGCAGTTCAAGCCACAAATCTCTAGGCTCAGAGATTGTTATCAACTGTTCCATTAGTTCATCCGCGATACTCGTTAACAGAAGCAGAGTTGAGTTCTTCTCTCAAGAACTTCTCCAAAGATGCATTGTAAGTAGCCCAAGATGCGTCATTTGCAGCTGAATCCAAATTGGGTTAAGGTTCCTTAGGCTTGACCTTTCTACCCTTAACCATGTCCACTGCACCTGATTGCATTCCCAGCACAATCAACATCCGAAATTTCCACATTGACCAATAAGCCTTTCCTTCCAGTGGCTTTATTTGAGTCTTTAATGGATGCATGATGAAATCTATTTTCAAACCGCAAAACTCAAAAACTGGTAAAAACTACTCACTTTTTACTGGTAGGCCTAGTCCTAATCCACAACCGAAAACAAAAATTTCTTGGCACAAAACTTCTGCAAAACTCACGTCTTGCACACTGAAAACGAGTTGAGCCCATAACTTGAAGTTGTATATCACAGATGACAACACCGTAACGTTTATAATATCCACTTTTTACTAACACAGAGACAATCACTTCTGAACAGATTGAACACACAAACAGAACTGACTTAAATTCAAAATTGCTAAAGCACATGCAGAAAAGCAAGCACAAGCATGCGCAACTCCATAGCAACGAAACATGTGCCGAAAACAACACAGAGAAATAGGCCTTTTTGAAATAACATTAACAATTGCTACATTACCTGAATATAAACTCGAATTTTGGTGTTTAATCAACGAATTAGGAAGTTTGGCGACTTTTCGAAAATATGGTTATTAATTCTGGTGTGACAATTCATGTTTTCTTGGGGAAAAAAATCATTGATGGGTGATTTGGTAGAAATGGCAATGTTTTGCTGTAGAAATTCAAATCTGGCGCTCTTTGGTGAAGATAAGGGGCACACGCGATTGTCAACACTGCAAAGCTCAAAGATGACATCACCACATGGACGAGGCTAGGCAGGAGTTAACCTCGCGTCATAGGTCGCCATTTTGGGGTGTTTTCGCGTGTGGTGTATTGGAATCAGCTGGCATGATTTTTTTGAATTTTGGAGATAATTATTGGCGAAAATCAGGTAATCATGTTTGATTATTGTTGAGAAAAGGGTAATTAACACTCGATAGGAGTTTGGAGGTGTTTTCTAACCCACAAATTGTTTTATTGGGACAAAAATGCCAGTGGTGTTCCTTTGCCTAAGTTGGCGTGGGCAATAGGACTAAGGTGAGATAGGGCTATTTCAAGGTGTTGGAAACCTCAGGTGCTCTGCTGTGGTGTGGTGTTACAGCTCTGGGGGATAATTTAGCGATATATTAGGTGAATAGGGCGATAAATACAATTGAAAATATTTTAAGGCGGATAGATTTAGTAGGTGTAAACTGTTTTCTGGCCACATGGAGAAAGGCGTTTAGGGTTGGTTACAATAGCGGTTGGCAAACCTAATTTACAGGGTATAGTCTGTGAATTCTGAGCTATTTTGAATTGTTGTATTTGCCTGTTCTCTTAGATGGCGGAAGGGGGAATGGATTTTTCCTTGGCCCACCTGTGTTTGCATATGGCGGCGTACCTCTTGGGGGACGAGTGCCGGCTTGCGAGGCTGGCCCGCCTCAAGAGGTGTGGGCTCTTGGGGGAGCCACGTGAGCCCATGGCGGTCCAAGATCTTCTGGGCCTTGACGACCCGGAGGTCGAGATGGATGATGGCAACAAGGTGCTCCAAGATGAGTCAGCGGGGGTGGCTGACCTCTCGGGGGTTGAGCATGCTCTCGATGACGAAGCGCAGTTGACAACTACCACAGCGTGCAGATCAAACAGCAGGACAATGGTGCAATCAAGATCAGTCAGCTTGTTTGAAGTTGGACATTTACTTGAGCAGTACGGGATGACATACTAATCCTGTAAAACTGCCGATTGAACCAGGTTGGTAGGCTATGGACTCACCATTATTTAACGACAAGACCGGTTACAGAAAAGTAATCGGCAGTCTACTGTATTTGTCACAGTGGACACGACCAGACATTGCTTTCGCATTGAATGTTGCATCAAGGGCAAAGATGCACCGACCCAGGCCCATCTACAGTTGACAAACCGCATCATGCTGTTCTTGAAGGGTACCAGTGGTGACTGCATCCATTACGAGGCGAAAGTAACGGATGTTGATGCATACAGTGATGCCGATCACGTTGGTGACAAGGTGACTCGCAGATCAACGAGTAGCAGTGTGATCATGTTTGCTGGTGGTGCTGTGCTCTGGAAGAGTAAACTGCAAAGGTGCGTTGCACTGTCTTCCTTGGAAGCTGAGTATGTTGCAGTTAGTGAAACAGCGAAGGTGATAGTTTGGATGGCATCTCCAGACAGACATGTCAGTGATTGGTGATTAAACGATGCCAGCATTATTCATTGACAACCACAGTGCCATCAAACTGATTGGCAACCCAGATTTTAACGAGCGTCCGAAGCATTTCGAGATGTGATATCCCTTCATCCATCAGCTGGTAGCAGAGAAAATCAAAGTGCAGTACATCCAAACTGAGAAGCAAGTTGCGGATGTCTTCACCAAAGGCCTACCAGCAGAGTAACAAGATGATGAAGCAGATGTTGCGGATCCGGAAGTCCAGCAAAGTGCCAAGCAGTGTGCCTAGCAGATGAAACGATGTTTCGGATTTTGGCCATTACGGGGGAGTGTTGGAGATTGATGCCCAGAACAGCGCTGGTTTGCTTGCCCCTGCAATGTTTTCTCCACAGCGCATTTGCGTATGTGATGAGCGCGTACGAGCCACCTGCGTACAATAACACTGTTGTACAAGTCAAGCCCAAAGATGATCTTATGGAAAAACAAGTTTAACAAAATGCATTGTACAGCTTGAGCTAGGGTCCGAGACTGAGCAATTGGTGATGGTGAACAACACAGACCACGGCATTTGTTTATGACATGATATGACATTGGCAAAGCTGTTGCCCTAGGCCAAAGATAACATTAGATGATGAAGACCGGACCTAGACAACCCAGACATAGCCTGGAACATTGGCCCCAACCTTAATCAAGCCGAACAAAACAAATTATTGGGCCTTTTGAGTGAATCCCAAGGTATTTTTGCCATAGATATGTCTAAGTTAGGTGACTCCAACATTGTATGACACATCGATATACAAGGAAAGTGGCCTGTGCATGTCCAGTCATGTAGACCTGCTCAAGCATGTGATAAATGTGAGTTAGATGCCAAGCTGAAGCACTAGTATCATCCAACCGCAAAAGTCTTTACACGAGATAGTTTTGATCAAAGATGGTTTAATGCAGTTTTGCATCAAGTAATGGTATCTCAATAAGTAAACTTATCGACCAGTAGTAGTACCATCACAGAAAATAGACGATGCATTGGATTCGATGTCTGGAATCAAGTACTTGTCGATGTTAGATCCAGCAAGCAAGTATAAGCAGCTGAGTCGCCAAAACACCATCGAGAAAACCACATTCTCATAACATTGTAAACTGTTTGAGTTTGAACGAATGCCATTTGGCTTATGCAATGCACCTGTGATGATTCAGAGGGCCCTCGACATCTTATTAGCATTGCTAAAGTGGGAGGTATGCCTCAGTTATTTTGACTACATTATTAAGTATAAAGCAATTTTTTGCATTATGCTACATCTGCTGATGATTTTTCAGTTGTTCAGAAGTGTAAAACCTTAAGCTCAAGCGGCCGTCTAAATTCTTCTGCTGGTATGATACATTTTGTACATAGAACCTCTTGTACCATGAGATGGAGTAGAGCTCAATGCCGAGAAAGTGAGAGCAGTGCAATTTTTGAGACAGTTTATGAAGACCAAGGTGAGGAGTTTCAGGGGCACGTGAGTTACTAAGTCAATCATCAGTATATAAGACATCTCCAAGATATCCTCACCTCCTTATCAATTGACAAGAGACAAGTGCCAATTTATAGTAGAATATGAGGTGACAGTTGGCATTCGAAATGCTGAAGACGAAATTAACTGAGGCACCTGGTTTTTAACATTTGACCCATAGCAGTTACTCTTGCTACATACAGATGCATCGACACTAAGCTTCAGAACAGTTGTTTCCAGGCGAGAAGAGAAGAATACTAGTGTATTTAAAGATAAAATTCCCATGTGAAGTATGACATTCCCAAGTTGGAAGTGCTTACAATAACTTGAGCAGTTAAAAAGAACTGTCCTTATATTTTGAAGACATTTTCGAAAAGTCATGGAGCACCAGTCCCTGTGTAGTCTCCAAGATCATTAATCTAAGTAAAAAAAATGCTGAGCTGAATGACACCTGCACCACACCGTAGGTGAATTTCTGCCAGGAAAGCCAGTAGCCTTGGTTTTATAACACATTCTGAAGATGAGCCGGTCAAACTAAGACACTACAGACAAGTAGCTCGAAGATTTTTAGTGGAAGAATTGTGCCAGTTGTGCGAGTCTTGTCTATTTGACCCAACCCGAATTAGTCGACGATAAAATATATCAATGCAAACATGGTACAGGCACAGGATCGTGGAGAAAAGGAAGTCAAAATTTGAGGTGATAGTATGAATAGCAGCCATTCTAGGTGCCCATGACGATCAAATGGACACCTTATTCCAGAAAGATGGCCACTAGATAATACATACATTATCAGGTACGCCCTGCAAGCACATGATGACCAGATGGCCATACAATACATCCTTAGGACCAATGGGGACAAAGATTTCCTAAACATGATAGGTGCCTTTATTCAGTACTGGTCAGCTAAATACCCAACACCTTCAAGAAGAGACCCCCTGGTTCAGTGCTTTGAGTGAGGAAAATTGGGGCAGATAACTGCTGCGTGCAGGAGAAAGCCGAGGACAGTAAACATTTACTGTGTTCAGCTCAGACCTTTTTCCAACGATTACCAGCAGAAGAATGCCACTCTGATGAGCCACTCTGGGAAGTGATAATAGCATCAATATGGTATGAAGAAAGAGGGAGGCATCAACACCATCCCTCTATGAAATGGATGCAGTGCCTTAAACTAGGGTGCCGAAATTAAGTTGTGAGGGTTAACTTAACAACAAGACCTGCAAAGACAAATTGTCGAGTAACCTTTCACGAGAAATTGCCATGAGTTACTGTTCTGTTGCATAAATGACAAATTACACACTTGTAGACAGCTGAGCTTTAGTCTGTTATTGGACAGTGGCAATTGAAGGAAATACCATGATAAATACACAAAGAGCATTCACAACGAGAATTGAGGGTGCAGCAAAACCATATCATAATCAATCGAATTGTAATTTAGACATCATGCTGGGTGTACAAACCTTCCACCACCAATTCTAATGAATGGGTGACCGCAAATGCCATATGGCCAATACTGACCTGAGCAACGATTTAGGGTAGAAACCAGGTTTACTGGTAGACATTGCAGAATGAGTCTACTACCATGATGTTCTTACCAACAGATTCGCATGCCAATGAAAATGTAAACGTGAGTCAAGACTTGATTTGAGCCACATGCTTAACATTACACTGTTGTACTAGTCAAACCCAAAGAATATCTTTTAGAAAAACATTGCTTAGCAAAAGATATTGTACCGCTTTAGCTAGGGTCCGAGACTGAGCAATTGGTGATAGTGAACACCACAGACCACAGAATTTGTTAATAACACGATATTATGGTTGCCAAAGCTATGTCGACTGTGGCCTAAGATGACATTAGATAATGATGACCTGACTAGAAAATGGTTGGAGACCATGGAACAGGTGACCAAAGGAGGGAGTCGTGAACCCGCCGACAGCCAGAATCATTAACCCTCAACCTTACTCCAGGAAAATGAGCTGAATTATTGGATCTCTTGAGGGAGTTGCAAAATGTCTTCACCGTCAATGTCGGAGGTAGGCGCCTCCAAAATGTCTTCACTGTCGATGTCAGAGGTAGGCGACAACAACATTGCATGATACCAGATAGATGCACAAGGGAAGTTGCCCATGCATGTTCCATCAAGAACTGTTAAGCATACAAGCATCAAGTATTGGTGTCCCAATAAGTGAACTAAGATTGACCAGTACCCGTTACCGAGAATGGACGACACACTGAATCAGCTGTCTAGAGCCAAGTACTTCAGACGTTAATTTAGCAAGCAGGTATTGGCAGATGAGTAGATAAAACTGACATCCAGAAAACTGCATTCTCATGCCATCATGGACTGTATGAGTGCATGAATGTTATTTAGCCTTTGCAAAGTCCTAGTGACGATGCAGAGGGCCCTCGACATCTTACTAGCAGTTAGTGGCAGGCATGCCTCACTTATTTGGACAAAGTCATCACTTATGGAGTGATCTTTTTCGCATTATGCTACATCTGCTGATTTTTCAGTTGTTCTGGAGTGCGAGTCTGAAGTTCAGCCCACCATCTAAATGCTTCTTATGGTACGATACATTCTGTTCCTAGGTCGTGTATCAGAAGATGGGGTAAAGGCCAATTTCAAGAAACAGAGCTGTGCAAGCTTTACTGTGACCAACTACGAAGACCCATGTAAAGTTTCCTGAAACTCAAGTTACTAACCATTGTCGGTATATAAGACTTCGCCAAGATAGCCTCACATCTTTACCAATTGACAGGAGACAAGGCAATTTTGAGTATTATGTGAGGTTCAAGTTAGCATTCGAGATGCTGAAGACTAAATTAACCAAGGCGCTGGGTTTTAACATTTGGCCAATCGCTGCCGATCTCGCTGCATACGGATGCATTCAGTTGTTTTTTTGACTGAGGTGAACGATAACTGCAACACATCGTAGGTAAATTTTTGCCAGGAATGCCAGGAACTGGTTGTATACCCCATTCTGAATGGATGAGTACTCAACTGGTAAGGATGTCACCAAAGCCATGAATTGAAACCAGGCGGTTAGATCCTTTTTTAGCAGTGGTCTATAATAGGGAGGTTTTCGTAGCCACAGCTACGTGAACGTGACGCAAAACTTCTCCCACGTACGGATAAGCGTTGTTTCCTGCACTCCCGCCAATTTTGACATGGAGTGGAGTATATGTTCCCTCTCTTTCCCTTCACTCACGTACATGCGTTAAACCATCGATCTCGCGTAAATGCGTGCTGTGGAGGGCCGCTTTTGGAACGTTCTTCACAGTAAAAGTTTGTGCCACGTTCCACATATGTGGCTACGAAACCTCCCTATTCACCTGTACAAGAACTGATATAATTTGGGTAAACAAACCCGTGAAGATGGTTACAGAACAAATCTGTACTCATGTCCAGGTATTCTGGAAGGAATGCCTAGCTGACACAGTAATATGGACATGTTATTGCAGATCAATTACATTGGCTTAAAACCTTCGCCTTTGAGTGCAACCTTGGGAGTGATAAGTCAAGAGTGCTACTCATGATGATCCTCGGGTAATATTGCCTCACCTACGGCAACAATTGGAAAGAATGTTTCCAGACAAACCCTTCCAGAAATGTTATTAGTGGTAGCCCAAACGATGATGGTTCCATTCCCATGGAGGCCATGGTAACAGAAGGCAGTGAGAATTCCTGGCCAGTTTGAGCTGCTAACATACCGTACGAAGCTATTCAAAAAGTGCTGACTGAACCTAGCTGAATTACGCTATGTTTTTTTTTTTGGGCTTCAACTTTGGTATCCAAAGCATTGTTAACTTTAGTTTAACCCACTCCAGACAATCGTGAGTGAGAAACACATCTAAGCAGACTGTGGAGTACCGGCGATCTTCTCCAACACTTTATAAACCAGACTGAATACTCCATTGTTTAGAGCAAATGAGCATTCAAGAAAATTACATTTCCTCAATGGTTCCAGGGATAGGAGTATCCCTACAGTACGTGTTGTACGTAAAGGCAACCGAGTCCTAGTTAGTGGATCAGCTCTCATAAGTAACGAATTGTGCTCTGAGAAGCCCAGTTGTTAGTTGAAAGAATTCCAGAATGTTTTTTTAAAAAACAACCACAGCACTTGTGAGGATTTCAGATACATACAACTAAAGTGGAAAAGGATAGCTGACCAGTAGGACATGAACACATGTATGCTTTTAAATACGAGGGTAAAAATGTTTCCACTAGGCTAGTCCCCTGATGAAGTTAATCACTTTCACAAGTAATTAGTTGATAACTATAGAATGGCATTGATATTTTGGAAATGTATTCCATGAATACGTGATTCATAAAAAATAAATCCACAATACAACATACATTAAAAGCCGTCCACTGGTGTATTACTGAGAAATAACACACCGGTTAAAGTTACCCTTTTCAGGTGGACTTGGCAGACCAAAAAATGAAGTTACCCAAAAAGTGGAGACTAACCTTATAGTGGCACAGACAACTTTCCTCGTATTGAAGCATACAACTGCTGATGACCAACTGCCAGCCTGGAACATCAATGGCAGGTAAGGCATAATTCTAGAAAATACTTTGAAATGGCAATTAGGAAAACAAGGGGCTCAATAGAGCAAACCAATCAAACCATTGTAATACAAAATACCGGAGATAATAATACAACAAATATTTGGGTTCCAATTATTTATAGAAGAACCTCGATAAAAGCATACGCTGAGGATTTTGTTAAACAGAAGAAAACGAAAAAGCGATCAATTCAGGCATCGGTGCGGATAATATGAATTCTTTGATCACAATGTGCAACATAAGTACATGTAACCAAACTGGTTAGATTAAATCAGCAATCGACCAATGCTGCATAGCAAATCTTCATAACAACAATCGTAACATTGGTCATACCAAGACCAAAGAACTACCGGTACTTGCCGGTTAGTTTTTTGTTGCACAACAGTCCTACTTCAAAGTATGCAATCGGCTTGGTGACACAAACACAATCCAGAAATGTTTCAGACTACATTGTAAGTTTATTTAAGCTTTTTGTTAAAATCTAACTTTTCTAGACCCAAAAACCGCTTCAGATTGGTTTTTTGGATACCGATCCCTACATGATTCTTAAGCATTTGAGATCCAGAAACAACCTTGCACAAAACCTTTTTGGGTGAAGCATTAATAAATCACTGTCTGGCCAAATCCAGTAACAAATTTTCATGACATTTTCAGGTTTTCCAGACAAATTTTTACACATTTTCAGACCAAACGAAAGTGATTTTTAATTCACACGCAATTAAAACTGCAATATTTGGCAACTAACCGTGCCACACCCACAAATTATTTTTGTTTACCCAAAAATATTTTTCATGGCTTGCAGGCGAAGATCTGAAGGCTTTTGTACATTACTGCAAAAAAATGACAGAAAATAGCGCCACAAGTTGACTTTTTTGCTCAAAATAAATTTTAAAATTTGCTTAAAATTGCCAAGTGCCTAATTTTCCATTTAATTTAGATTTTCCAGACACAGATTAAATTTACATGACATTTCCAGGTTTCCCAGATGGCCCGACATCCTGTTTAATGCATAGGAATTATTTGGACATGCAACTAAGTTTTTAGCAAAATGTTTAATTCTATAAACAGGTTCCTAGAAAATGTAGTTTACTTGAAAATTAATTTAAATATTGGTACCGTAGCTTGAATGGTATCATGATAGCAAGAAACGAGTGCTTGGCTGCTACATGTGTACCATTTTTGATCTATTTATTGGTAATGCCGACATAGTACTGAAAGACATTAAAATGCCATGGTCCTATGGACATAATTTAAAAGTCCAAATGACGTCATTTCAAGTAATTATAAAGGAAAGTGCTTTCAACAGTTTTCCATCACTTTTACAGCATTTTGGTAATTTTTATCCATTTTTTTCACCATTTTAGTTGGACATAATTTGGGTCATTAATGACGTCATATATACAATGAAATATTACATCATTTTTAAGGGACAATTATTTTCAGAAGCAGCCTTTCAGACGATATTATAGTCATTTTTGACATTTAAAAGTTACATTTTTAGATCGAATTTTAACTTGGGAAATAAATTTTCGTGAATGTCAACTGAGTCCTTCCGTATATATCCTATTTGGAGCTTATTAAGGAGAAGGACCCCACCGCTGTTTGATCCAATCGTTTGGTTCTCGAAAAACCAGGCAAGCTGACCACATTACTCTGTTTAGGCTAGTCAGGTAGCAGGGGTCTGGGGGGCTTTAGGCAATGTAAACGACCCATAGAGGCATTAGGCCTACTCGTTTGAAATTGTATCATCATTCGTTTACATTACCTAACCTGGGGGCAAAGCCTACCAGGCCCCCAACAGGGGGGGGGGGCTGCGCCCCTCAGACCCCCTGCTACTTAACCTGACATAACCTAATAAGCTCTAATAAGCCTAATAAGCCTTCTCCTTAATAAGCTCACAGAGTAATGTGGTCAGCTTGCCTGGTTTTTCGAGAACCAAACGATTGGATCAAACAGCGGTGGGGTCCTTCTCCTTAATAAGCTCCCAGTATTTACCGTTTACCGTATCTAGTGTTCAGAAACGTTATTGATGTTTTTTACATGATTTACCCGATTTCACCAAAAAATGACGTCAATATAAAAACTGGTACTATCCAACATTCCATCCCCCACTTTACTAGACACATGTACATTACGGTGGCCCTTACGCACGGTTGCCAGGCGCTTCGAACCAACTATACATCTCTTTTCCCCCGTAATGTACATGTGTCTATACTCTGTCCAACCTCAAGAAGGAAAATAACCAGCGCCCTACTTTGACCCATAAGAGACTTAAAAGCCAACTTACTATGGGGGTCCAATTGTGCACTCTTCTCACATACATAAGAAGGGTGAAGTGCTGCGAAGCATGCAGGCATGTGATATTAGGCTTCATGCCTGCATGCTTTGCAGCACTTCACCCTTCTTATATATGTGAGAAGAGTGCACATTTGGACCCCCATAGTATGTAGGCTTTTAAGTCTCTTATGGGTCAAAGGAGGGTGCTGGTTATTTTCCTTCTTGAGGTTGGACAGAGTATAACAGTGATGCTTTGGAAATTATTGGCAGCCATATGCAAAAGTGAAGTAGTAATCCACTGGGAATTCAAAGTAACTCGCAAAACAGAACAAACCAAACTGATTTTGTTTGGAAAACTTGGGACTTTTATACGTTTGAGGCACCAAGTTAGGAGCCATTCAGACCTGACCACAAAAAAATGCAAAAAAACAGCCCTTAACTTTGGTCCCTGTCCCATAGATAACCCCACGATTGAAAATGGATACTTAGGCCATAAAATAACCACCCCCTCCGAATCGGAAAAAATGTAAGTTAGGCCTGTATAAAAAAAAGAAATTTGTTTTTTACAAGGGGGGTTGCAAGGAGAAATTTTCATGTGGGCGATTGGCATGCCCTTGTTGACAGGGGCATGCAATTCTTTATTTCTTCAATTTCTCAGTATTTTTGTAAGCCCACTGGTCTCCTTTTTGAACATCTGTTGACCCCATAACTGTGGTGCTAAATTTAGTGATTGCACCACGTTGGTAACCCTTACATTTTTTTACTGAACCATTCTGAATTGGACTATAGGGTGATTTTGTTTTTGAATAACCATACTGGGTAGGCAAAATACAATGACGAATTTTTATACCTGTATTTCCTAAGTAATTGGAAACAAGTAAAAATTCATTCAATACCTCTTCTGAATCCATCAATTCTTGGTTATTATAGAATGGGGGATTCAAATGATCAGGGTAAAGTGGAATCAAATATTCTGGGACTTTGAACTGTATTGCCAATTGGGTGGCCCAGGCAACCTTATATATGGTTGTTCTCTCCCTATTGATCCTGTTTGGGTGTTTTCTTTCTAGTTCTTCCAGTTCTTCAAAGTGTTTAAGGGTCAGGTATATCTGACACTTGTGCCAAATTCTAGGATTTCCTTTATATTGGATTCTTACATAAGGCAAAACAAAATCCAAGAATTCCTCATAGGCCTGTTCTGAGTACCTACTCTTACATTGGTTCACCTGCCTGGAATAATCCCCTAGATGTAAGAACATAAACTGACAAGGAATCTTCCTGGGTCCATGTCTCAACCTTGCATTACCTTTTTGGTAACAAAGGGGCATGTGAACCTTCGGGATCCTCAAGAATCTCAAGGTACTCATGACTTGCGGTGGTATTTTCATTTTTTTGTGAAATTTTTCTTCATTCCTCTTTCAGAGATTGGGACTTGAGGTCTTACTCCTTGTGAAGTAGATGCTTCGTCTTCCCATGTGGCCGGGCAGCTGGTTAATTCACTGGCATGTATGGTGCCTATAGATTTATTGTGGGCTTTATCCCATACCTCATAGGTGGTAATCCCTTTCTTTTGCTTTATTTTATAAACGCCTTCTCTTTTAGGACTTAACTTGCTAGAAATCCCTTTCAACCTAGAACTGGGAATGTGGGTTTTAACCAAAACATCTGCTCCTTCCTCAAAATCATCGTACTTGGATTGGTCGACTCCCTCACGTCTCTGGTCTTGAGCTTTCTCTTGGCTATCTTTAGAATCCATGAGCATGAGGGATAATTCTCTCAAAAAGTTTGATACTGAGGTTTTCAGAAACATAGCATCATTACAAAATTCATGAAAGTTTTAAACAGCATCATGGGGTTGCCGCATTTCTCTTCCAAAGGTAAGGAAGGCGGGTGAGAAACCTGTGATGGTACTGGGCATTGTGTTCATTGCCCATCTTATTGGGGGTATGTGCTGATCCCACGTGGTTTGTCGGAATTCCACGGCCATGGACATTTTAATTTTCAGATCCCTATGTTTCCTCTCTACCGGGTTTGCTTGAGGGTGATATTTTGGAACATACTTCAAGGCGATGCCCATGCTCCCAGCCATTTGCTTGAACACGGCTGAGGTAAATTGTGGAATGCTGTCACAACGTATTGCACGGGGAAAACTGTATCGCAAAAATACCTGCTCCGTTAACAACTTCGTAATTATTTCGGCAGTGGCTACCGGTACAGTAAACATTTTCATATACCCACTGGCAATATCCAGCACTGTAAATAAGTACACCGAACCTTGATACATTTCCGGAAGTGGCCCTACCAAGTCTATGCTCAGAATTTCAAATCGTTCTGGTACCGGGGGTGACAATTGTACTTGATTTTTATTTTGATTTGCTGGCTTGAACTTCTGACAATCTACACATCTTTCGATGAATTTTGTTACCCCTTTTCGCATCCCTGGCCAATAGTATTTGGTTAGAATTTTAAGACAGGTACCGGTGATCCCGGGATGCGCCGAATATGGAGTCACATGATTCCATTGGATCACCCTTTTCTCCATTAAAGTGGGAATTACCAAACGAGGTTCTAAGTTTGCCTGACCACTCAAGTAACGATACAAAAACCTTGATGCATTGTGTACCCTCTCAAAGTGAATACATGTTCAGCTATTTTTTTATTGCTCTGACCAGACTCAAAAGTGGATATTATATTCTCACAAACTGGATCAGCCAACTGTAGGTTGCGAAAATCCTCACTACTAATTGGTCTTTCATCAAGCAATAAGTGGTGTGTCAGAATAACTGTGTTGGTGACACCTGCAGGTCGTGATAACATATCTGCCAGTGCATTCAATTTCCCTGGGATGTACACAATTTCAAAATTATAATTTTGTACTGATAATGCCCACCTTGCCAGTCTTCCGGGCGGAGTGGTGAGTGACATCAACCATCATAGGGGTCGGTGGTCTGTATGTACCACAAAGTGCATACCATCTATATATGCCCGAAACTTCTATATTGCCCAAATCACCACCAGTGCTTCTCTCTCAATTACGGAAAAAATTTTCTGTGCAGGGTTTAATTGTTTTGAATCATATTCGATAACTTTTTCCTCACCCCCTTCTCCCTGTACCAACACCGCCCCCATGGCCTCACTACTTGCATCGGTGTATAGTCTAAAACTTTTTCCGAAGTCTGGTTGTGCCAAAACGGGCTTCACACAACTTTGTTTTCAACAAATTAAAAGCCTCTTGACATTCGGTGGTGAAATTGAATGGCACATTTTTCTGTAATAGTTTATTTAAGGGGGCCGCCATATGAAATAGATTTGGAATGAATTTTCTGAACCATCTACACGCTGATACAAAGGACTTTATTTGGGTAGAGTTTACTGGATATTTCATTTTCAACACCGTGTCTATTTTTTCAGAATAAGGGCGTATTCCATCTGGGGATAAATAATGACCCAAAAATGTCACCTCGGTCTTAAAAAGGTGACATTTACTTCTTTTAAGGTAAAAGTTATATTCTCGCAGTAATTCAAATACCTTATGCAAATCTCGCAAATGGGATACAAAGGTATCAGAGGTAACCACCAGGTCATCCTGGAATGGATCCGACGTTACTTCTGGCAATCTTCTCAACATTTTTTCGACCACCCTCTGACAATGAGCAGCAGAATTGCATGCCCCCATGGGCATGCGTGTATATCGAAACAGTCCGCTTGGAGTGGCTGTTGCGAAATATTTTCGGGAATCTACAGAGATCGGAATTTGCCAGTAGCAATTTTTAAGATCCAGGATTATCATATACGGTTTCCCTCTCACTCTTGCGAGTATATCATCAATTCTAGGAAGAGGGTACCCATCTTGTATCATAACTTTGTTCAATCTTCAAAAATCTGTCACCAACCGAAATTCTTGCCCTGTATCCCCTTTTGCTACTAAAAGCGATAGAGCGGCCCATTCAGACACACATGGTTCCAGATACCCTTTTTCCAATAACATTCCTATTTTTTCGTCCATTATCCTTTGCTTGGCAGGTGACACTGGGTACGGTCTCTGCATAGATAGTCGTGCTCAGGGTTCGACCTCTAGGACCTGAGGTTCAAAACTTTAGCATGTCCACTTGGTTCTCCAAACACATCAATGAACTCTTATAGTAAAGCCTCTACCTGCCTCATCTGTACTATTGTGAGCTGCTGGGCCTCATCTTCCCTTAAGGTTAGGTCAGGTCCCATGGACACCATCAGCATAGGAAGGGAGGGTACAATTGGTTCTTCCTCTATGGTGAGCAATGCCTCCCTGTTCCTTTCCCTATCTTCATATCTATTCATATTAGGAGATCGGTAAGAATGTTGTTCGGTATCCTCGTGTATCCACCATGTTTGGGAAAAGTGATCGATACACACACCTATTCTTTCTAGAAGATCAATACTCAATAGTGTTGGAGTCCCTACGTATAAAGGAATAAGTGTAAAAAGAGTTGTGCATATTTGTCCTCCTAATTCAACCTCTAAAAGGGCGCTATATGCCATTTCTACTCGATTCTGATGATCGGCTAGTAGAATGGGACAGGCATATTCTTGCATGGGAACCCTAATTTCTTTTAATTCCATATACAGATCATATCCCCCCAGGGAGAAGGTGGAACCCCCATCCATCAGTGCCTGAATTGGCAATCCCTCGATTTGTACATTTACTGTCATAAGATTTCCTCTATCTATTACCCTGGAAGGATTGTAATGCACCTGGTGAGGTAGGCTTTGTACAACTACATAGTTTAATTTTATATTCCCATCATTTTCTCTATTCTGATCTTCCTTTGCCTTAAAACCACACTTATTGGGACAAGAATATATGGAATACCCTTCTTTTCCGCATATATTGCAGGTATATCCTACTTTAGGCCAATCCTTTTGATTTTTTTTCATCGCCCTTGTTATCTCTCATACCCCCACTCATTGGAGTCTATACTCCTTTCTTCCATTCATTATTACCTTTCGGGGCTTGAGCTGGAACTCGGCTCACGGGGGAAAATTTCCCCTTGTTCCTTTGTTCCCCTTTCTCACCTCTAGGGGTTACATTGGTTCCAGCATCAGTAGTTTTGAAATGTATTCTCTTATCTTTTCCCCCACTTAGGTTTGTGCCTCTGATCCTTTGAGTATGAATTGCGGCAATATTAGCTCTTTCTCCTAAGCCACTTCCCTTGTCCTCCAGAGGCCAGCGACCAGAATGGCAGAATCTCTGCTCAATGGCAATGGCTTCCTCCTTGAGCTGTTTAAGGGTACTTATTCCACAGGGTTGGATTTCTTGTTATAGAATGGGGTGCAAACCCCCATGTATGATGTCTGCTCAGGCTTTCTCTGCTAATTCATAATCAAACTCGCTGAACTTATCAGTCATTAGTACGTAGTAATCAGTGACCGACTGGCCGTAACGTTGGCTGTAGGTGGTGATTTTGCTCCATAAAGAAACGCTGGACAGAACAATCATATCTCGCATTCAAGGCTATACAAGCCTCCTTCCATGTTCCTATATCACAAGAGGCTTTCTCCCACCAACGTTTTGCTTCTCCATCCAATAGACTGAACAGGGCCAATTTCATTTCTTTATCAGAAAACTCAAAAAAAATCTTTGTATGTTTCTACCGTATTCAACCATCCTCTAAATTTAGGTCGATTTCCCTTAAAGGTTTTCACCCTTCTATAAGCATCCATAACTTGGGTTTTGCGGACCGGTATCCCTTCATGTAGATTCGCCCTTGTTAGGGCACAACCTTCTGAGTCGAGGCCCCTAATAGTACATTAGAGACTAGATCCATAGACCCACCTGGAACTTGGCCATTCGTTTGGGGTGAACGAGATGATCTGCTCTATCCTGTGATCCCTGTCCGATGCCACTTTCCCCTTGTCCAACATCTTGGGCATTCTCTTCGAACACCGGAAAACCATCCCATACTCTATATGCTCCCGGAGTGGGAGGTTGTATAGTAAGGGGGGTTCCGGGGGGTGCTATAGCCCCCTCTTATAGGACCCACGGGGTTTCTTCCCACTAAGGGATTCACCCCCCACTATGGAATTAGGGGGGCCCGTTTCTCGTAACTCTGGGATCCTAAGGGCCATGTCTGTAATTTGTGCCCTCATTTGTCTCACCTGATCCATCAAATTCCCCATATCAGTACCTCCCCTATTGGACCACTTTCCCTTATGTTTCTAGCAAACTCTCTTAGGGCTGTCCAATGTACAGGACTGTGTTCAAATTCTAGTAATGCCGGAGGAAGTTCCCTTTCCCACAGATCCCCCTCACTTTCACCTTCCCCTATCATGGGGGATGTGCTTTCCATCATTGTTCTATAGGAATTAAGTTTATTCAAATAATACCCCTCTCAAAACAAAGAAAAAGAAAAAAAAATTTCCTTAATGGATAATCGTCTCGTGATGTTAATACCTTTCTTATGTGATATACACCAACAACAACAATGACGGGGGAAAAAGAGGGAATGAGAGGAAAAGAAAAGAAAAAAACACAAAAAAATAATTTTTATTTCACTTTTTCTTTTCCAACTCACCTAGCACATTTTCTTCTCAAAGGAAAAAAAGAGAATTTAATTCTCGAGTGTTTTTATTGTGGTCACAACTAGGTCATTCACATATACGAAATTTCCCCCGTATAGGGTTTTCAGTCAGCTATTTAACAACAGGTTCCAAAAATCATTGGTTTAGTTTATTTTAAAGCTATTTTTGACCTTAAATTGGTCCTTCCTCATACCCCAAAACCCGGAAGGGAAAAGTTGAAATGCTGAGGTTAGCTAGTGTAGGGGTATATGGAAACTTTCTTCCCTTAGCACTGGATTATTCAACAAATCAAAAACAATCTGTTTATACTATTTCCAATAACTAAGCCCCACGTTGGGCACCATTTGTAGCATTCATATCCCAAATGTAGGCACAAATTGACCTCCAGGACATATCAACTACTTAAATCATTTTATTTAGTATGAAATATATACAACTGACCTTACTTAAAGATTTCTTTTTCTTGTATTTAGCAGAACCGGAATTATTCAGCAGAGCCTGAACGTTGTTTACCGAAGAATATACGAAGTGTCACCTTTTGGGGCCGTATGGCCTCTTACATGAAGATAATATTCCACCATGTAAGTGATTTTTAAAATACTTTTTATTTATTAAACATACAAAAAATATAGACTTCTAGGAAGTTATATGTTATTTATTCTACATTTATGAATATAAATATATGGATACATAAACATGGAAAATCAGCAATACTAGATGAATAACCAAAAAATTCTGTAATGTGCTGGCAGGGTATCCCCCTTATATACGTATTGGAAAGTCAGGGATGCAATAACCTTTGCACCATCTCGTGAAAAATCTAAAAGGTGGAAAAAAAAGGTTGAGTAAAAATTGCACCACATGTGGTAAATAAACAGGTGCATGCATGTAATACAGACAAGAATCATAATAATAATAATAATACCATCGTAACAGACAAAATATGTTGAAATATGACAAAGAAAAGTAAATGTAATTAAGTCAGACAAAAATATTACATGAAAAAGGGATAGGGACATTGCACTTGCACCAGAAACACCCCCCAGAAAAGGTCCTTACTATTTTATTTAATAAATGTAATTGGCAACTAATTATTGCCCATAAAATTTATTGTTCTCCTATTTATTTGGAGTATTAAAATGCCTGCAAAAATGTTAGAAAACGGCACTCCTAAATTGACGAATTTTCGATTGAAAAATTTGATTTCAAACATGGTTAACTACTTTATTTTTGCTGAATTAAAACTCAGCAAGCTATTGTCTAATAAAGGTAGGAATATTTATGGGTCTTGGAGTATCAGAACGCCCGTTACCTGTCCTAAAACGGCGCTCCAACATGCAAAGTTTAGATCGAAAATTGTTATTTTAAACTTGGCCCAATGCACCACTATAGTGCCCTTAAAACCACTCTAATCTCAAAATAAATCAGGCGCTCATTATCTGACTTGCCTATCACGGCAAAAGGTTCCAAAAAGGTTTGAAAACTTTCCCATTTCGGGTCCTTGATAGAGGCTCAGAATACTCAATACAGCTCGAATTTTAAGCATTCCAAATAGTCCCAAATCTGCCGAAAAATTGCACCAAAATTGGCAACTTAGTATGTTCACAAAAAAAATAATTTTGGTTCCAAAATAATCGGTATGGTTGCAAGTTTCACGGTACCCGAAACGAGCGCAAAACAGCCTAAAAAACATGCCAAAATAACAACAAATTTTGCTAAAATACAAAAAAAAACTTAATTTTTTTTTTCCTTAAAGTCACTCTAAATGTGATTCTAATTCTGCACTGAAATGGCCCCAAACCGATGAAATTTTACTTAAAATCTGTCCAAAATGGCCCCAGAAATACCCAATTTTTTTTCTGTGGAGATTTTTTCACAACAAAAAATAGAAAAACCTTAAAAACCATGCTAAAAGGGTCAGAAGGTACTTATTATAAAATGCTCAAATTTTCGTCCGGAAAAGTTCACATAATTATTCCAATTTTACAATTTTGGCCCTAAAATGCTCCTTATTTAAATTCACTTTCAAAATAATTTTATAAATATGGTTTTTACCTTGATATTCACAGCTCCTGAAAATTTTTCTTCTTCCTTTTATATCTGATTTTTGCCTTTTTACTGCTCAATATCACTGTTCACCAAACTCGCACAAAAACTGAAACCCTTCTGGTCACTTCCAAAGCGTACCGAATTATGCCGAATGTTGGTAATAAAAATTGATATTTAGCAAAAATTGCCCATAAAAATTTAAATAGGCCAAAAAAACAACTTAAAATTTTTATGTCCCTAACCGATGATCCTAACCCCGGACATATTGAATTTTATTAACCCTTAAAAACATTTCTGGGTCAAATCTGCTCGTCAATTTGTGTTTTTAGCGCAAGAAATTATTTTGCCTTTGGCGAATTCGGAAAACATAAAATTTTTAAAAAATTCTCACAATTCATCTACAAAAATCAATAAGCATTCCAACCTGACAATTCCGAAAAAACAAAAACACTAACAAAATTTATTGCTTTAAACACCTTTGGTTTATCTAAAACTTTGCTATGCTCAGCAAAGATACCTTTAATTTATTTATTTTATTCTCCCTACAAATTTTGCTATACAGCCAATTATTATTTAATTTTATTGCCAAAAAAAATCTTATTTAATTTCAATCATCTAAATCTTTGCTACAAGCCAATATTAATTCATTTGCCCAAACCTTGTGCTAAAATAAAATTAATTTTAATTTTCCAAATCTTCAGATATAAATAAACTATTATTTCCTTAATTTGCCAAAAAAATCTGCCAAAGCCCCACGTTGGGCACCAGTTGTTAAGCCTTTTCCATGAATAGCTGATTTCTGGAGAAAAAATCAACTCGGAAAATTCTTACTATTATTTTTAACATGGAGCTTAGCAAGTTTTGTGGATCCGACGGTTCCTTGAAATCCGATTTAGTATTTTTTCAATCATGCTCATCTTCAAAATTTTCTTATTTTCTCAAAAAATCTTTCTCCTAAATTTGTTTGACCATTCTCCTTTTTTCTCGCTAACTTTTATTTTGTTAAGTTCCTTTTTAAATCTCGATAATTACCATTTTCCACCATTTTTCCTAATTCCCCCCTATGTCCCGCTGAAATATTTTTATTTCATTTTATCTTAAAATTCCAAATTGATCATTTTACTTAACTTT
>JAQIXP010000391.1:0-27192 GCA_034700285.1 Proteroiulus fuscus
CCCCCCCCCCCCCCCCCCCCCCCCCCCCCCCCCCCCCCCCCCCCCCCCCCCCCCACCAATCAAAAATTACATGGATTCCATTCTAAAGCTATTACTTGCGCAGAAATCTGAGTCAATCTATTTAGTCATACGCATTTCTAAAATTCCTCATGGCTAATGCAGTTGCAAAATGGCATGAGCCATCTTTTTGTTCTTTGCTAATCCGGATTACTGAAATTTTCTCGGGGTTTTAAACATGTTATTGTTACATGATACCTCCACTGAGCCAATTTCCACACATGTTAATGGCTATTAAGTGGCATTATGAATGACCTACATACCCCAAAATTGACAGAACGATACTTTTAGGATGACCCTCTTGGTTAAAAAAGCTTCAGTAGTTGGAAAAGCTGGAACATTTAAACGTTACACTCGCTTTCATTCATACCGTAAAGAGTGTAGATCACTCGAAAGCAGAAAAAAAGGGGTGAAACATTTTTAAATCAGGATTTAATACAATTAAATAATGTACTCAACTATTGGATCCCTCTTAGGTGTGTGTATTGTAGCAGTATTGGTCAGCTTCTCCGCTGCAGATGTACAAATTACTAATTGCGGTAAGTTTTATTTTTTTTTTTTAAAGATTGAAAAAATAATTATATAATATTTAAATAAATTATATTTTATTAAAGACTTTTTTCTATCTTTAATTTATAGAACTTTTATATTACAATTTTTCCATAAGAATAAGACAAAAAAAAAAATTAATAAATTATGAACGAACTGACAGACTAATGATCTGACCATGATCTGACTAATAAAGCATTTAACAAGGAAAATATTCTATAACTTTTTAGTAAATTTAATTATCTTTAAGGAAAATTAAAACTAGACCGTTCTAAGTATAGCCGTTATTGAGAAAAATGGGTTTTTATTTTATTTATTTTTATTAGGAATTTAAGATGCTTTTTATTTGACTGTATATAACCCTTGACTGTAAAATGGCGGCGCTCTCGTCTCTTCGGAATCTGTTTTTTGCCCTCAGTTGTTCTTCTAGACTTTATATATAGGCCTATATATATATATACTCTTCCTATTTCTATGCAGGCCTGTTTCTACAAACACTTTTGCAAAAGCAGTGCTTCCAGCTTTTACTTTCAGAATAAACTTTTTGCAATGGTTTTCTGTAGTTTCCTTCCTGACCATGCACCCAGGGGCGGATCCGGGGTTTTTTATGAGGGGGAGAGAGACGTCCAGGATCAGGTGGATTTAAAAAAAAAACAACTGGAAAACCCCCCACCACCACCACCACGCCTGATTTATGACGTCACACTTATTAACACAATCACCCTTTATCACCTCAGAAAAAAAAGGAAAAATTCCCCAATGAACTGCAAAAAAATTTCCGTTCTTTGTGATGTAA
The DNA here is from genome assembly GCA_034700285.1 of Proteroiulus fuscus. NCBI lineage: Eukaryota > Metazoa > Arthropoda > Diplopoda > Julida > Blaniulidae > Proteroiulus > Proteroiulus fuscus. Next base: position 1,403 of record JAQIXP010000391.1, read on the forward strand.
AACTGCAGAAAATCTGCATGTGTATGAACGTCAGATATGATATGGAAAGCTCGCAGTTTTATGCAGTAAAGCAGCAGCTTTTTCGAAGTGAAACTGCAGTAGGCTATTAATGGCGAAAAACAATTGCAAAAGTTGCAATTATTTAACTGTAAGAAATTGTTGTTTTACAGCAAAAGAACAGAAGTTTTTTGACGTTATGTAGGTCTACGTAGGTTGTGCATGGTATTTCCACAGTTTTTGGTTGAATTTCTTTTTTGCTACAGGGACCCAATACAACATACTTACAAAATAGAAAAAAAAAACGTTTTTCAACATTGTCATGCTAAAACAATGTACCGGTACTCAAATTACAGAATATAAAGAAATTTCTACTTAGTTATACAGTAATTTGTGTATTAACTTACAAAACCATGTTAAAAAGTATTCATAAATGTGGCTTTTGGTTTGTCAAGGGAACACCCTCCCCCCATTAAATAATATGACCCGAGTTATGGTTATTCCTAATTATAGTTGAAATTTTTAACATGATTCCCATGACAATTTTTTTTGTTTTAAAAAATGGGTATCAATGCACGTGCATATTTCAGGAAAGCAATTTACCAAATGTAAGTATTAAATGGCGCGTGTCAAAATGCAGTCTCATTTTGAAACAAATTTCGTCAAAAAGAATGCATCGTTCTAAGCACCAATCCAACTTCTAAAGATTTCAGTAACAACAACGCACATTTCCCAAGTCATTAGCAAAGTGTAATATTATGTTTAACTTTGTAATAGTTTTGAACTATTTTCCTATATGGCATAATATTTTTCATAACCAAAAATTAAATAATATATTTTTTTTTTTTTAAATGTGAGAAATCACACTGCTCGAGTATAGATTGCACAAGTATGTGACTTGTAGCTGGCGTTCCTGTGACAGGTAAACAGCAGTTTATGTAGGTCACCACAATTAAAGCTAGACTATGAATTTTATGTCCCACCCTGTATTTTCCCTTAAAATGGCTTTTTTGGGTGGGAAAAAGGGGTTCACTGCTGGTCGAAATATTATAAGGGGGCAACGAACGGGAAAGCGATAAGGACAATGCATGCAGTCACCCGGGGATAAGAGAAATATCACCTGCTTTTTTTTTAATAATTTCATTTTCTGCGGAAAGTAGCTTTCCGTTTCTCCAAATTCCATCCACTGCAGACCTAATAATTATACGAGGCGTATAAGACGAGACCTCTTACAATTCACCCAATTATTCAAAACATCACGAATAGTGGAAAATGATGGTCAGGAATTTGACAATCGTTACCGCATTCAGAATTATTATCTTTTTTTAATTTTAAATAATATATTATCACACAGATTTTTAATACGAAATTTTTTCAAGTAATCCATTTATGTAATGAAATAACATCACTGGGGAAGTTTGACCATGAAATAAAATATAGAAACTGATATCTCCAAATAAACCTACTATATTTTCACACAAAGTTTGTCCTAAGTAAACAGAAAGTTGTAGTATACTACATAGAGTAAATTAATAAAAAGGTTTATATTAAATCAATGCAGAAAATTGAAGCATTATTGCAGTCAGTAAAAATTGAACAACAGATAGGCCTATTTGAAGAAAAAAAAACGTTTTTTACTGACTGCAGTATTCTGTATTGATTTATTGGAGACGAAGTGCGTGATATAGATTATAAGTTGTATTGCTCTTAATTATATGCAAATTGCCACTTGTTCAGTGTTCCTATTCAAGAAATGACTTTTGGAACACTTTGTAGATAGTCAATAGTCATTTGAAACTTACAAACAAATAAATAATAGCATGTGACAATAATAATAATAATAACACTATTAAAGTCACCCAGTGAAAAAAGTACTGCACAGTAATATTGTACCGAGCTGCAATATTTTCTATAATCTGCAATAGGCCTATAAATTGCCGTAATATTGCTGCCAAACTGTTGGATTTAACAGTTTTATGAAACACAACTGCAATAAAATTGCATTCCAGAAAATTTGAAAAAATAAAAAAACTTTTTTTATGGAATATAGTCTAGTAACTTACTGCAGTGTGTTTCATAAAACTCTTAGAATCCAACAATCCAGCTGCAGTTTTATTGCAGTTTTAATGCAGGCGAGAACTGCAATCTGGTGTGCAGTGAACTGCAGAAAATGTTATCACTGCACATTCAGTGGAATAATAAATTCTATTGGATTCATTAATTTGCAATTAATATGAACAGGTATGCATTTACACCCTCAATAACTTCATGTTATTCGACTTGGTGTCAGTCAACCTGAATTGTCAAAACTTGAAATCATACAAGTAAAACCCCAAAATTAACCCGAACCCATTAACTTTTTTAACTAGTTCCAACCGTGTCAAATCAAGTGAAAGATAATGACCTAATTATGGCAAGGCATTGCACTCTTTACCTACTTTTTTTCAACACTAGGCCTATAAATTTACGTTCTGCTCTTGTACCTGAATATTTGCATAGTCCTACCCTTTACTGAACCAATTAAGTTCAAGTTGATACAATTTGCAAAACCTTAATTTTTTTAACATCTGCATGCCAATCTCCCAAAATGCTGCTTAACAACTACGATTATAAATAAAACAGTTCTCGCTTATCAAATTATTCAAATTTATGAGAAAATATGCTTGGATATTGTTTTCATTTTCAATGCAATGCATGCATACACAATGTGCTCGGAAGTTAACTAGGTTATAAATCTGTTTCATGAAAAATGTATATGCTACATATTTCTGCATTAAAATATGGATCATGTAGCACTCTCTCCCTTCTTTACTCGATTTTAATTTTTGAACCAAAATGTAGGTTTACACTCTCAATATTGGACATTTTCTGTTGACCAGTCTATCATCATGGACTATCTTTTCAGGAAGTACACTGAAAATGTCAATTTTTTTTTTATCTTGTTTTGCTTGAGTTATAATTATTGTTTTCTTCATAAAATTTAGGGGGTGTTAAATATTTCGACAGCTTTTTTCACAGGGTGATTGTCCTTTACATGAACTAGCCTAGATACCTAATAAAACGAAAGCTGTTCGTGTTAAACATCCAAGTTTTCATTATAATTAAGATGAAAAAATTGAACATGTTTTCTTTTAAATTCAAGTGGTTTCTTCTTTGTACCATTTAGGTTCTACAGCTGAAATATTAAATTTGAATGTTGATCCATGCCCACCATACAAAAATGGCGGCTGCATTTTGCAAAGACCATCTACCGTTACTTTCACATTGGTATTTCGACCAAGTAAGTACTAGCATTAGTTGCTGGCTATTATCAAAAAGTCAACTAAAGTAAATCATAACTATTTAATGCATTTTTTATTTAAAAAAGGCACAGACATCCCCATATTAACCCATTCAGTTGGTGGCATTATGTTTGGTATGAGATTTCCATTCAATGGAGTCCAAGGAACAGGATGTTCAAACATAGATGGGGGATGCCCACTTGTGGCTGGCAACACCTATGTTTATACTAGCCAATTTACAATCATCAGCGGTTATCCATCTGTAAGTTATTATACCGTTAATTATTATACCTGCAGTGGTCAAAAGATTGGGTGGATCAGAAGCTTTTTATTGGTTAATGGTTAACATCATTGCCATATACCTAGTTTTTTATGTTTGGTAATTAATAAGAAAGTACCAATTTATCTAGAACTGCTTTTGAATCATTTGAAATTTTACCACATGGGCAGTCCACATAATTATGTAACACCATTTTTAAAATTTTAATTCTACCCTCAAGGTAGATGCATGAATATTAAATAATATTCATGCATCCCAAAATGAGGCACACCATGAGTTAACGGTATATAATACTTATGAACCCCCCCCCTCGCACATCATAACAATATCAGGTATACAATTAAACTTTAATTAGCACCCTTTACAATCAGCATGCCGTTTGGTAGGGGTTTATCACACTATCAGGAGACTCCCACGTCAGGTATATTCTCTCCCTTACTCCCCCCACCCCTTGGTGTTAAATAATATGTAAAAATGCAATCCTCATATAGGCTTTTTGCCGTAAAACCACTTTGATAGCATTATAGCATAATGCTATCAAAACTAATTCAGATTTACGAGGACAAAATGCTTCTGAACGCGTGCACTTACACTATAGGGTATGAAAGTATGAGCACTTTGTGGGTTGTTCATTTATCAAACTAAAGCTTCAATGTTTAAAACTAAATTTCAGTTCTTTTTAATTATCTTACATGGTTCATGCCTCATTACACATCCAGCAAAAAATGTCAACATGACATGCAAAAAAAATTAAGTTTTTCTGATGCAAAAGTGCAGTACAGTAACTTTTGTCACATTATGATAAAACGTTAGAAAAACTGCAGTTTTTGTGCAGTTGTTTTTGGTAATTAAAAATGCAATTGTAGGCCTAATATTCTGCAATTCATGGTGGAATTTTTGCTGGGAAATGTAAAACAATATTATTGTTAGCAAACTCACTAAGGTCACATCCTAATGTAAACGTAGCCTGAATATGATAAAGGGTTGATGAATTCTTTGCTAATTCACCATAATCTGCTCTATTAACAAATAATATAATCATTAAATTAAACTTTGTTACAGATTCCAGTCATGATTGAATATAAGTTATTGTCAGGGTCTGAAAGTGTCATCTGTTTCAAACTGGCTTCAAAACTGCAGTGAAAATGGTACAAGTTTACAGTTGAAAATGCACTATATACCCTTCAAATGCCTCAAGGATTTTTATTTTTTTGAAACTTCCAGTTCCAAATTTCTTTCCATAAGAACTATGAAATATAGTGAATACTATCACAGCTAGAAAATTCCAATGTTTCTTATTTTGGAAGCTATATATATATATATATATTGGTACAGACATTTAATTACAATCAACATCATATCAGTTAAAATACCATGTGCAAAATGATATATAGGCTATCAACTGAAATGATGTTTTGTACCAAAATTACTTTATTGTGTAATTACTTTATTGTACAAAATTACATTAACCAATAAATTGCCAAGAAATTAGGTTGCAAGGAAAGCAACATTTAAACTTTTCAAGAGCTTCTAGTTGGTATTTTATTATCCGTGTACAGTATAAATAGGAATTTTATCATTGTTGTATTACCTATATGTAATTAAACATACACAAATTAAAAATAAACCAAAGTGTAAATTTCTTTACTTTAATGCAATGTTATTATGTCGAGTGGGGCAAATTAAAACAAAAGAAAAAAAGAAATTAATTGCTTTTTTATAGTATAAAATAATAAAAATCAATGAAAATATAAAATCTCTCTTATCCATACATTTCAAGTATAAAAGCGCGATTCCATTACAGATAATTGTCAAAGGTGAAATCTCCCCTCATGAATGCACCACATTTTCAGTAGCGTAACTAGGATATACCTAAAGGGGGGGATTGACCCCCACCCCCTTCCCCTCTGGCGGGCTCGTACAAAGGTTCGTAAGGCCCCCTTAATAATACCTATGCACACTTTGGAACAAAATTTTGTGAGACGAGTTTATCTGCCAAAGATTGCACGTTTCTACACATGATTGCCCAACAAATTGTTGGATAACATGGGGACACCAAAAATTAATAAATTAATTAAAACTATATAGGCCTCTTTTCAATAAGATTGATGTGTAACTTTATCACATTACTTTTCACTCCCCTCACCTTGTGTTACAAAATTTATGAACACTCCCTAAAATAATTATCTCCATCCAATTAAGTTTATTGTAGGCTTTAGCCCCTAACTGTGTTCTAGGTCCCTATTGTATTTGCACATTAAGATTTGAACCTCTGCAATTTAACGGCTAAAAAACAAAAATTTTTCTATAGTTAAAAGTTACATTATAAATATTTGAATACAATTAAGACATATATGCCAATATTATTTACATTATTAATTATAATTTTTACAAAGCTTACCATCAAGAAAATGAAGTCGGTTCGATCAACAGGTTGTAGCGTGTGCACGACTTGATGCAAAATGAATTTTTTCAGTACTCAGTGATAACAGATGCAAGAGTGGCCAGGCGGAAAGTGAGCGAATAAGAGGACAATTTTTGGAATTCCATACCAATTAATTTATTTTGTTTGCCAGAATTTAAGGTCAAAATGTCGTCTAAAAAATAATGGTCCTCAAAAATCATAATATATTTCGATGATCCTCATTTCAGCGTTTTTCTATGTTGTTTTTTTCTTCAAGGTTTCAAGTTTATTCACACATTCTTGTCATGCATACAAAAATGCTGAACTACACAACTTACTGACCTTTAGTTGTAAAAAATGGTATGGACTTTGAACTTTCCCATAATCGATTACTTGGTCATATATTGTGTGATGTAACGATAAAAAGGTTCCTGCTATGTAAACAGGCATCATTGTAAATTCTGTAGGTCGATAGGAAATTTTCTAAGATTGATAACTTCGCAAATATTCAATGCGGTAAGCTTAATTGCTTACGAAAGTGCAATTTAAAGCGACATTAAACTGAAGAAATGTGCTCGAACACTGCATGAGCCCTACAGTATAGATATTTTGAAAAAAAAATTCTTCAGGCGGGGCAGTGCACCAAGAGCATACCAAACAAAATAATATAGGAAGAAATAAAAATGTCAAGATTTTATAACTTTTTTAAACTTTCTGAATTCTCAAACAAATATATTGGAAAGCTGGCCTAGGCCAGCTTTCCAAACATTTAATCTTGCTATAATCTATTCCATAAATGAATAAATAAATTCCAAAAATTACTCCAAATATGGTGATTTACTTCCTGTGGAATGAGTGAATTGTATAGAGCTATACATTGTTGCAAAATGTAAAGAACCATCACCCTACACCACAAGATGATTATGTTAATGATCAAAATTTCATGAACAAATATTTACAGAATGAGTACATGTAAGGTTAAATAAGTTCACGGTAGAGGTGTCTTATTTCCATGAACTTTTGAATTATGACAAAAGTGGAAAAAGTACAAACCTCTTTAAGGAGTGCCCAAATGAATTTATCCAATGAAGAATGCCGTCAAAGAATAAATTTACCACTTCACACAATGTAGATATTAAAATGTTCCTGTCGAAATGACATCTGTGCTTCTTGAAGAATTCTCATCCTTGGACCCATGGGAATACCAATTTTCTGCAAACGTTCTTCGGTCAGATAGGGCAGTTCAATAATACCAATTTTTTCAGTTTCAAAATGGGCTGCATATTTCTGTGAACAAGGTCATGTAAATATAGTTATCAGTTTAAAACAATCAACAAGGAATTACCAGAAATAAGACATCATTGACAATGCATCTTTTTTACTTGTTTTGAAATCCGCTTGATATTTTTTGTATCATGCGTACATTTATTTCGTTACGAGTTAACTATTCGGAGGATTACACGTAGTTTGAAACTTTACGGGTGCAATCCAAATGCGCAACATCATTATTCAGCACATAAAAACTTATAGATTTTTGTAAATGGTGTCTATTGAATAATTGTTATAGTTGAGTATAACACTTACTTCATATCCCAATTTTTTCAAAAACAATCTCAAGAGAGGTGGTTCATCACCAAAAAATCTGACAAGACAAAGAGAAAAAAATCAAAAATAAGAGAGTTTTAAACATTTTGGCGTATCAATATTTAACACAAACTTACTTTGTCAGCTTTTTTACCCGTGCCGGATTGGTCAGCGATGGGATGCTACAGCGGAAATTGTCCCATTCTCGTCCTGCGGTGGCAGCAGTTGTGCCAGCTACAGTGGCTCGACTGTTAGCACCTCCGCCTCCCCGATTGGATCGCAATACAGCTTGCTGATCGTGCAATTGACCAACCTCCTGTCTTAGGTTTTCTAACTCTTGGAACATGATATGCTGCGTGCGCATCTCAGAGGACAAATGAGCCACACTGCGAGCTAAAGTCACCACATGAGACTCCAAACGTTGAAACCGTCTTCCAACCCCCCTTTTAAGAACATGATAAAACAATTAGTATGACTAATTATTAAAAAAAAATAATCATTGCATAAGCCCAGTTCCAAGTGCATACTTTGACTCTCTTCCTTTTTTGCGATCGCCGTGACCCTGCCTGTCCTTGTGACCTCCAGTGCGATTTATGCCAGAACTGATTGGGTAACCCTTCCCCGTGAGCGACGACAGGCTTCCAAACACCTTACGTCTTGAGGGTCTAAGGTCATGCAAACTTCGCTGACCCATAAGCTGTGAGCGAGGGGGTGGATCTTTGACACCGAGCATGCGCATCACCTCTGAATACATGCCCTCCAGACTCTCCAACTGCTGCTGGATGGTGTGAATCTCGGTGCCTTCTGGTTGATCCGTTTGACTACTACCATCGTCGGTGCTAAGCTCTGCATCATCTAACAAGGAGTCCATGTCGAGGCCAGTAGTGGTTGATGTGACCTCACCATCGTGTGAATCTAAACTCATGCCTGCACCTATTGTTAACAATAAAAACTTGAGTTCAGTATTTATTGGGCCATAGCTTAAACTCATATAATGCACAGTGCCATTGAACTATGACATTTCAATTTTTCAACAAAAGAATTAATGAAACCTATAAGTTTAATCAAAAAGAATTAATGAGGCTCCAGCCCTGGCACTATAAGAGGCTAATCCAAGTCATACCCAAAAGCAAAGGCTTTATCTCACACATAATTGATCTAGGGATGGGCTCACCTAAAGAAATCTGAGACCCTTTCACTCTGTTGGTGTATGTGGAAGATGGCCCCTTGTACTGGACAGGAATTCGGCTATGGAGTTGGGCATATTTTCCACCACCTCCAATCATTCCATTTGCTCCTGAACCTATCTTGTGTTTTCCTGTCCAATGCCTGGAATCATAACTAAACTCGCCCCTAGCTTTGCTTCGAGAGTTTGCCTTTCTATTTGCTATTCGGAAAGGTCCCTCTTTGAGGTTGTGCATGGATCCATTGCGAGTGGTTTCTAAAATGTCAGGGGTCATGCCAGATGCTTTATGCAGACTTCCAGAGCTAAATTGAAAAATTAATCAAGGTTTTGCAATTAAGGCAATATTTTAAAAAAAGTGGAAAATATCCAAGAAATCATTCTAAAATGTCATACCTTGCTGACAATTTGTATTTGGAAGTCATCCTAACGCCAATGGCGTTTGGGGAACGTGAGGGCGTCGCCGGCGGTGACAGAGGAGGAAGAGGAGGGGTTACAGAAAAGCTATCACTGAACGTGGACTCGTGAAGATTGAAGGTGTCCCGCACCTTATCGTTGTTCACGGAAAAGTTTGCTAGCTTCTTATTGCTCCGCTCATTTGCAAGGCTAATGTCGGGCCCATCGTCCAGATCGGAGTGCTGCTTCTGAGCGGATTTCACGTCTAGGATCTGACGTAACTCGCTCTCGACCGATGCACTCCATAGATGGTGTTTGTCGCTGCCATCGTCTGCATTGACAGTATTCGCTTCTTTCGCTTGGACTTCCGATTGAGCTTCTTCCGCTGCGGCTAAACTTTCCTGAGCATTCCTTGATCTGTCACTCACAGCCAAACGACCGCCAAGAACAATATCCGATTCGGAACTAGTATTTAGGGTACCCCCACTAAGTGAACCAGACTTAGTGGATGGTACGCCCGTCTGCATGGTACCATGCCCAGACTCGGAGGATGTTGACGACGGGCTGAGTGGCACCCTCTGCACATTGCCCTGATTAGCATCGGTGCGTTGATTCTCGGCAGGGGGCCGAGAATCGAGCATGGGATTCTGATTCTGCCCGTTTACTTCCATGCTACCGTTCTCGTTCGTCCTTCTACTCAAGAATGCGCGATCCTGAGCTGGTCCATATATGTTTCCAGATTCTTCAGAAATGGCTCCAAATTTCCCAATCACGCCATACATCTTGTCCCTTTTATCAGGTATATGGCCATAGTCTTGTTGGTGACCTCTTTGCTGCTCGCTGGAACCACTCATCATGTCCTTTAAATGGTAATAGCGATGTGGTCCACGCGCCACCGACTCGTATGTACTTTGAATGGATTCGTCAGCATTGCGAGAATTTACCGAAGCACTTTCCCCCACGTTTTCGTTTCTATTCAGATCGTGGTCATCGACTGGCAGGTGTCCATTTTTATTGTTTTCAGTGTGCATTGGATGCTGTTGTGCGGAAGGTAGGTTACGTGGAGGTGGGGACTGATGCCGCCACTGCTGAGTGTTTCCGGGATGGCTGGCTCGTGATCCATAAGGATTTTCTTCGTCCCCTTGTAATGCTCGGCCAACGGATTGCAAAGACGAATGTGAACCCTTTAAACTCTAAAAATGCAAACCAATCATAATACCAAAAATTAAGCCTACTGAATATTCAGGAAAATATTTTTATGACATGGACATTATAATACGCAGTTAATGGACCTACTTGCATGCTACTGTGGATTGCTTTAGCTCCTGGCCGATGGTACATTCTCGAACATGCATTTCTTAAGTTATACGTTGATGATGAAGTTGGCTTTCCAGATGAATTACCATTTGCATTCCAGTCGACATCTCCTAATCCATTTGTTCCAGACGTGTGAGCAGCAGATGGCTCAATGTCAGGACTGGTTGTAACACAATGTGCTCTGTACAAGTGGTTTTGAGGATTGCTAGCAATACCATAAACATTTTCTGGACGCTGGCTAGATTTGGAAGGCTAAAATTTTCAAAGATTTTTAGAAAGTTAGCTGAGATAAATAACTGCTTAAGAAGCAAGCCTTGAATGAATAAAAAGTTCTCACCATGTAGCCAGAATCGTTTGTCTCTATGCCATGATTATCAATTCCGAGAGGATAAACTGGACCAGAGCGGGATCGTATTAATAGTGGCTCTCCATCTTCATTGGTTAACGGATTGTGCTTGTTTTGAACTGGATTTTGAATGTCGTCGTCATTTGCCGTTTCACTTAGCAAACTCCGAAGCCTCTGCTGAACCCCAGGATTGCCACTATTTGGCTGCTAAATATAGCATGAATTAATATTTTCAGACGTATTACGAGCATATCTGTCTTTCAAATAACTTGCATTTTAGTTGTAATAAGAACAGCCCAACCAGAAAAGATCATTCAAATTCGTTGCATTTAAACAACAAAATAACTGTTTTGGTATTATAATAGGTGCTTTTCAAACTCACCGATTTGCCATCTTCAGTCCATGCTTGCTGGGTCCTTGGATGGGGTTCAGGCGTAACTGCATTGGCACTTTTTGGCCGCTGCATACGTCGGACTTCGGAAAGTTTTGGAATGCGGTGCTCTCCAGATTCAACCCTTCTGGTTTCCTCCACCATAAGGGAAGTGTTGTGCTCCCTATTAATCTGATGAGAATAAAGGAAACAATTGCCTAGATAAGGGGAAAATGCTCAAGCCCCTGAGTAATTCAAGACTTACAAAGACTCTTACAGGGAATTTAGCTGAATGAGTGACATAATTATAGTTTGATTCAGGAACCATAGTTCCAGGCATCAATACTGCTGCAGTTTCAATGTTGTTCAGCCTTCCATTGGAGTTTGCCAGTGGTTGTGCCGTGGGAATGATGGGTAATGGATGTGGTGGTTGTCTGTATGGCGGTGGCACTGGCTTGGGTAATGGAACCGGTTTGTAGGGAGAGTAGTATGGTGATTCTAAATGAATAATAAAATAATATCCATGAAATAAGCACAGCCTTCACCAAAATTTAATAATTGCCTCTCAATGATTTACAATTGCTAAGATACAATGAAAATTATACAGGAATCATAATAAGCATTCTTATTCAGAGGCGTGCATAGTAATTTTCCTCTCTCCCATTACAATGCAAATGATCTATGTGGTTTCAAAGGCCCCACAAATACTACTCAAAAGCCTGGGCTTTTTTGTTGTCAGTCACTGACAAGTCAGTCTATAATTTTAAGTCTCAACAAATGCTTATTACAGGTATACAGTACGGTGCTTAACATTTGCTTTACTTTTTTGTTATTTAAGTCTGGGACCAACATTCCTCAATTCCTATCTAACTCAACCCACTTCAAGTGAGAATGAAGGCTTTTTACACGCAAATATTCAAGGATTACAACTTCATTGAACTATGCAAAATTTCAAGCGTTTAAGAGTCAACTAACCAGGAGCCCATCATATGATGGGTGGTGAATCGTGGGTTAAGAATTCTTTAAAGGGTTCTCTGGACAGAAGCCAAAAATTGAGCCGACATCTTACTTGACGTACTCATCATACTTGAGCTTGCTCGTGCAAGGTTGGCCCCGAGTATCGGTGACATTTTTAATTTTCCCCTTCCATGCAATCAAATGCCATATTCACATCATAGCTTTCAAATGAGCTATGGATGATATTTGTGTCCACTGGTTCTCCAGTTAAATTACTTTTATAATTGTGATTTATAAGTTTTATAATAGTCTAATGGCAAAACCTTGCTAAAGGGGATAAAAACAAATTGTTAACATAAGTTACTTTATGGTATAATACATAGGTGTCTATGGGAGAACAACTATTCTCCACATACTTTTTAATTAGCTCATTGAAGCATATAGATAAGTTTACAACCATTCACGACAATTCAAAAATATCAATAATCTTCTAAACTGACTTTTTTAGAAAAAATATTATTTAATTAAATTTTCAGTTTGAAATTCAACCTAAATGTTTATATTTGAGATAATTTAAAAATCTCCAAAGCAATATTCAAAATTCCAATATATTTCCATTCCAGGAATTTCAATATTAACTTGAAATTCCAGTTTATTTCTAGGAAGTCCAGGATCAGTAGACACCCTGTTAAGTCTTTAAGCTCAGAAATAGCAGCAAAGTTTTAAATCATAGATAGGCCTACTACCACTTTTATTCATTGAGTTCCCTCCTTTTATAGCCCAAATATATGCACAATTGCCAATGCATAAAAATAATAATGATGAATTGGAGATATTCAGACTGTATTCAGATTCTCTTTAATTGTTTCTATGTATTATAAATAAAAGGCTTTGTTGTATTCAAACTGGAGGGCGAGTTATAAACATGTCAACAATAATTACGAGTCCAAAATATCTCAAGCCTCCAGGACAGAAGTTTTATACGAGAAACGAAACAGCCAATTACCTGTAGAGGCCAAGCAAAAGGAGAACAACACACAAACTCCTTTAGGGGAATTTCTCGCAAACTTGCAATTTGCAAATGTTAAAACCTAACAATGAGCTTGATCACTTATTGTGGCTATGGTGATGCTGAAAGCTAGTTAAATACCAGCGCAGCTTATTAAAGAATTCTATAAAAATATATTCTCACAGTGCTAACTATTCTTAAGTGCAATTCATTATCTTTGATACTCCCATATCCAGCCAATATTTAAAGGTCAATGCATTTCCTTGTTGTAATTACCATATTTTACAATCCGATATTTATCCTGGCTAGGGATACCGGAATTTACAAGCAAATAAAACAGGTTTTAGAGTATTCATTAACCGACCTGAGCTTCAATACATAACTAAAAATAGCTATATAAAGAGTTAAAAAGAATATTACATTTCATCAGTTAATAATTCTTGAAACTCCCAGTTCCAATTTTGTAACGAAATGTATGTGCAGCTCATTTAGATAAATATCACAATAGCTTATTTTGAAACATTAGCCCATTGATTCTTTTGTTGTAAGTATATCAGGTAAGTATGTCAGTGTAAATATCAGAAAAAAATACATGGTCGAATTATTACTACTAATTTCTCTTGTAAACACTTTCTGCCAATGATAACAGATACACCGAAATTCAAAATTATGAAGTAAAAATGCTTGCTGCAAGAATTTTCTTTTCACAGCCGCGATACCCCAAATACCATAATCCCTTACTCACAACCAATTTTTTTTAATATTTTGAGAAAACTGGTTCTACTTATGACAGCAGTATAAATTTTACAGTATTTTTTTTACTGATTCTAACACGTTTTTGGAACTTTTATTTCCTTCAGGTGATTTGAGCACATTGAAAACGTTCATGAAACATTGCATTGAATTTGATACCATGGTTAATAGTTTGACTTGTGCAAATAGGTATAGACTTGTTAGTGCTGAAGTCATGAAAAAAATTAAGCACGAGAACAACTTCACTCCCCTGTTAGGAGAATCGCAAACTATTATTGTAAAATTTATCCAATTACATGTATCCAAAAAAAAAAAAACTTTAAAAAAATAAAAGGTTACCAACCTCTGATTTTATTTTATGGCTTTTGTGCTTGTGCAAAATTGACTGATAGTCCACTAGAATGTGGTTTTAGGCAGAAAAGTGTGATTTTAAATTGACATTTCCTAGTCTACCCCTTTATTTCTCTATTTGTAAACTTTATTTTACTTCAGTAGTTTTAGTTTTCTTCCCATAAATTTGTTTGCTCAGTCAAACGTCAATGCCCAGGAGAAACACCTTGAACAGATTTAGTGTCCTGCTAAAAATATTTATGACCCCTATACATTAATTCATGGATAGTACTTCCTATACTAAGGAGAATCAGCATCAGATTACTACAATTTATTATTATTTGTAATTTGCATAGGTCTATAGCAAGTTTTTTTTCCTCATTAATGCTACATAATTCATATAATGTGTTGAATATGTGTTGCTATCCTAACATTAGACAATAATTTAAAAAAAAAAAAAAAAAATTACTACAGAATAATGATGCACTTGCAATTCTTTGAACTGAAGTGGCGTATTTTTAACATTACATTTTGATATAATAATAATTGGCAATTTCAACAGTTTACTGAAATAAAGGACAGCATAACACCAGACTATTCAGTTAAACTTACAACGAACAATAACAGTTGGAGACTTTAGTAAAGGAGTAGTTTGATATTGTTTGAAATTATTACTTCATTGTTAAAATACCTTCTAGACACATGTGATAACAAATACCTAGTACAAATCTTTTTGAAAAGTGTTTCATTTTGTAATTATTCTATATCATCAAATGTCATCAATTTAGAAACAATTGCAAATAAATTATGCCAACTTAGACAGATGTGCATTTGCAAATTCGGAAATGTATTTTAGATGGATCAAGTCGGAAACCTAACGAAAAATTCACAACTAACGAATTATGCTGAGATTAAAGTAAATGGTGTTGAAATAGCTGGACATCATATACTGGAAAGGAAATAGATATGGCACACACTTATTGCACACTTGTTGTCACTTACGCACTACCTGTCTACCTCATAATAACTTAGGATAAAACTTGCGTGCTTTTTCTCATAGACCTGTACAGGTAATGCAAGCAAGTTTTGTAAAAAGGAAATCGATTATATGCAATTATATCGTTCAAACTCACCACACTGCCGTTGTACAGTGTTGTCCATGCCTCTTCGCACAAACATGGCATCCATGCTAGAAATTCTCTCATATTACAACTAACGGAGGGCGAGTGAGCCAGTTAAGGGTATAATTAATCCACCAGTTTGTATGCCCAGGTCACTACTTCCGTTGAACTTGTCTAATTTCGTGTTACAAGCTAGGTGGGCCACACTCCTTACTAACGTTTTTCTCAAAACAGCAGAATAATTCGCACAGATCTCCAACTTAATCCATAATAGCACATCACAAAAGTTTACAAATCCTGTGTTTTCCCATGCGGTAGCATAAATTATCACATACATAAAATGAAATGGCAACAGAGCTACCCTTATATCTCTCTGCATGTAAAACTGGCAATGCTTTCAAAGATGGCACCTGCACCCCCTCGATACCTGTTCTGACCCACAATATTGACTTGACGGTTGACTGAGCGGGTCATCCTGGTCACTGCGGACGTCTCAAAATGGAGCGCGTTGGCCAACCCTCACCACAATGACAGGTGAGCGAGAGGGAGTGAGCGAGAGCAGGTTTTTGAAGACCAGAACTCCAGCGCCGCAACTTGGAAACCAGAGCGAGGGTGGCACCCCCGGAATGAAAAATAAAATTCAGGAAAAAAATGTAGGAGTACTGACCGTGCGTTTGAGCCAGATTGGTGGAAGCGTCATGTTGCGAGTGCGCGTCGGAGTGCAGGTGTGGGCGTCCCAACGATGTCCTGGGGGGTAAAGGCGGCGCTTGATTGGCGGAGGGATCAGCATTGGCAACAGGTGGGGTCGAGGCACCAGGGGTGGTGGTGGTGGTGGTGGAGCTGACGACTGGTGGCTGGGGACCTATGGTGGCTGGAGTGTTCTAAGCCAGAATAAGAAGACATAAAAAATCGCTAAATTAGTCATGGGGGTGGAAAAATCACATACCTGTATTGTAGACAATACGAAAGAGAATGTGAATTATTTTCTAAAGAATGCTAACTAATGAATCATACAAGTAAGCAAAAAAGTGAAGTACATTCCCATTCTGGCATGTAAGAATTGCATGTGGAATAAGTTTTATACGTGATTATGTCGCACGTCAAAAGTGGCAATGGATTTTTTTTTAACCAGAGTTTAGGCTACTAATAATCTCTCTGAACAGTATTTCCTTTTTCTAAAGTTAAAGTTTTGAGCATAAGACCAGTTTGCGAGCTGCAAGCAATTTTTTTAGTTTGTTTCAACCATTTTAAGACCTTGAATACGCAATCTGGCAGCACTAAAATACTACCAGTATACCGTACTGTAATAATATCATTACATTGCATCCAAGTAGCAAATTTGCACGGCTATCAGAAAATAATTTTTTTGGGCATAAGGATGAATTTTGGTTATGTTAATATGCAGATGTTATTCAACATTTAAAGGGAAAGTCCCACTTTGAAAGAAGTACGTTGGTTGTAGGAGGAAGAGCATGAAGAATTAGGATAGGCACGGAAATTGCAATTTAATTTGAGACCACCAATCAATAAATAAAATGCCCTGAATACAGCATTGAATGTCCTTTGTAGCGCCCTCTACTGGATAAAAGGCATGAGCTCTCATGCAACACGTAGACATGCATGTCCTAGAGGGCGCCACCATATGTCCGTGTCGGCTGATTTCTATGGAAAAACGGCGCCAAACGTGTATTTGGCAAACGTCGTGATTTCTTCAACATGGAAACTTTGCTGCACGCACAGCCATTCATATCTAGTAAGTGGAACCAACTTAAATATCACTTGTTACAAAGTGAGATTTTCCCTTTAATTAAAGTGTTGTTACTTTAGACGTTATTTTGGATGCATAGAAAAAGTATATGCAGAATATATTTTGCATTCTTTTTTTCTGCATATAAAAGGTACACATTTTAAAATCCTTTAATTTTTTTTCGCCACTTCATTGAAACACTGTAATACTTTCAAAGTGCGTTCATTTGGTAATAAAAATTCAAAGAAACATCAAGTTTTCTTATTTGGAATTCTACACCATTCTCAGAAAATATTTTCATGACTACTCGAACACCTTACTTGCACTGTAAGTTCTTTTCTGAAAAAACAACTTAAAAGTACGAGACAAGAATTGCAATATGGCTGATCTCCCTTCGAACACATGCTGGGCCACCTTGACAGATGCCCTGCCAGGAATTCGTGTAACCCAAATTCACAGACTCTTTATCTTGCATAATAATGAATTCAATTAATTATTTCTTCTAAACAAATGATTATTTGATATCAATTTCTTGTCATATTATCTTATGTCTCAATGCCATACTATAGCTATGCACGCAATCTTTGTAAACATTCAATAAACATTGTGAGGGGATAAATGTGACAATAACCCGGAAATGAATCAACTCAACAGTATACGACTCAACGACTATCAGTGAATACCAAACATGGTCTAATTTGCATTCTTTTTATTTCAAACTAATGAATAATGAAGCCAGGCGTACAATTTTGTAAAAAAAGGCAACGTGCTTGCCTACGGAGAATTAACCATATTCCTGGCATACTGCATGATTGCCAACATAAAAGTTTACTACATGTACAAGGCTATTGCCATTGCATGCCCTGACACCATTTTCGTTTTTTTATTTAAAGGTGGAGCGACAGGTATATAGGCACTAAGTGTACTTTATGGAACTGCCTCCTGCATGGTTGTTTGAGCTTCTTGTGACGTCGTAATCAGTTGATGTGAATACTCTCACGACGTTGCGTTTGTCAGGAGGCAGGACCACAAAGTGTAAAAAATTGTCCTCACTTGCTTTGCTGTCAGTCCACCTTTAAATATGAGTTTCTATTATATTTTGGACACAAGTCATTTTTAATTTGCAGGAAAAACAAAAAATAAAGAGAAACTTGGCTTAATTAGGAGTTGCATTCAATAGAAAAGTCTTAAATAAAATTAATAAAATATTTTGTTTTCCTTCTAAAGATCCACCATTGGATCCTTATAATTATTGATTAAAATTTCAGCCCAAGGAGAATATGCCAAGTTGTCGCTGTGTGGTATTATAGGGAGGAACAGCGTTTTGTTTAGTGAAGCATTCAAGGTTTGTGCTACATGTACATCGTGTTCCAAAAATTTGTGAACTGGTAGCATGGAGTCAATTGAAAAATGCTAATAACTTTTGTGAATATTAAAGGGAAAGTCCCACTTTGAAAGAAGTTGGTTGTAGGTGGAGGACTAGGAGGAGCATAAAAAATTAGAAATGGAATGTAAATTGCAATTCACTCGTTCACGCAGTATCAAACGTCGTGTTATTATGGGTTACTTTCTACCAAAGTAAAGAACGCTATGCAATTTGTTTTATGCCAATACATCAATATTCACAAAAGTTAGAGGCATTTTTTTTAATTGACACTCACTTCTCGCTCACCCTGTAGGCTGAAGTATACATAAATGGTTGGAACTGACTTGTGAGTTTAGACACAAGATGGTATAAATTCTGAAAACCTTCTTGCCAGACATCTAAACATATTTTCAATTTCTGCCCGACTTTCTAATTATTTTGCATGCAGCGATATTTTGAGTATCTTATGTGGACCCCTATACAACCAACATTATTAGAAAATTTGTCATCTGTACCAAATATGAAAAAAAAAATTGTGTGGCTACCTCATTTAGACATACACCCCCGGTTATTTCACTTGTTATTTCACCAGTAAAACAAGCAGTCCAGTTTAGCTTTAAATATGAACTTTTAATTTAAAAAAATAGGCATATGAACATAAAAACATGATTTTTTTTTTTACCATATATGCACCATTAGCTTCCATTTACATTGTGAAATAATGGCAGTTATTTCAGAAGGCTAGAACTAAGTTCGTAGCTAGTTATTTAGACATTTTTATTGAAACCACTCAAAATTGAGCCCAATTTGGCTTTAATTTTCCTTTATATTTGGCAAATTCATACCAGAATGGCCGGTAAGTTTATAAGTTTTTTCTTTTTTGAATTGGGCAAAAAAAATTAAAAGTCAACTGTTTCAAACCCCAAAAAAATAATAATAGTATACTTACAAGAATCCGTATATTCGTGTCACGGATTTTATCTATTCAATATGGAGATTGCGTGCGGGTTTCATTTAACATTAACTAAATTTAACATTAACATTACATTAACATTAACTAAAATTAAAGTGGGGAAAAAAACTTACCTCAGAAGTACTTTGGAGCAAATTAACATTTTTCGTCTGCATGAAGATATTTTAAAGGAGATGTTTCACGTTACTTTGAAGTCAAATGCTGATGAGCTTACTCCATATATCTACACATGATTATTCGGTGCAAAAACCTATATGAAAATAAAAAAGGATGGGCTCTATAAAACAAATTGAAATAAAATGGGTCATGAGGAACAATATAGTAAAATGCTGAGGGCAAAGCAATTAGACCTAAGCTTGAATAAATACAAAATGTATAAAATTAAATTTAAATTAATAGGTCAGTCTATACCATTTCCCAAATATCAGATGCAGGTCAGCCTTAATTATTTATACTTTAATTTACATTAACTTTAATGCTGCATAATTATAATTACTGGTATATGCTCCATATTCACAAGAAAAATGTGCACTTTATTTTTTTTTTCTAAAACTTAGAAGATATGTAGCTCCATATGCATAGTACAAAATGTTTTTAAAAACGAATAAAAAAAAATAAATTTTAATAAAATTTAATAAATAAATTTAATTTAAATAAATAAATAAAATAAATGTAATAAATTTAATAAATGTAAATTATTTTCCACTCAATAATTTGAGAACACTCTTTCTAAATCAAAGTCAATGTCCTCAACCCTAAGGATGGCTTTCCCAGGATTTCCCCCAAATTTTTTTGGATTGTTAGTGCAGCAGAAGTCAATTATTTATTGGTTAGAGTGTAGAATAGCTACTAGTCCTACTGCTTTTTTATTTGACTGCCTCTTTCATCATAAATATTTGTCAACCTGTCAACAAACATGTCCATTTTTAATCGCAAAAATCTTTATTTAAACCAGCACGTTTATGATGCCTGGGAAAATAGAAACTGGTATCGAGGATACAATGGTATGCCAGCGTGCAGGAAATAAGATAAAAATCAAGCAGTCCTATAAGACACGTTTTATGAGTGTGCACTTTTTTAAAACCTGACAAATATTTAAATCATAGTTCAATACAATGCATTGTAAAGTACTATAAAAGGGAATAAAATCACCTTCGATACATTTCTGATACAGGATCTGTGGTGAGAATTAAATTTGTGTCCATACTGACAATACTGACAAGATCAACAAAGACACTGCTATAGTCACACAAACCTTAACGACTAAAAGAAAGCACACCTTGTGACCACTGACCAGGCGGCACATCTGATAGGCACAAATGTGCCTTAATGTTTACCTTCAAATAGGCTGTCCATGTGTATTTGCAGTTGTCCACCTGGCCACAAGGTGTCAATTCTTGAAGTTGTTAAGGTTGGTTTGACTACATAGGTAAAGCGCATTTCCCGTTTAAGAAATACATGGTGTATTCATTGTTTCATCGTTCAATCAGACTAAAATGCAGACTTAATATTTTAACATGCACATCGTCAAGGCATGCATCAAATATTTTGCAGTTCTGCGTTTTAGTTTGATACTGATTATAGACAGAATGCAGCCAGAGATGTGATCTGCCACAAAAAACTTGGATTCATACAGTCATACTTTAGACATAGGAAGTTGTTATGACGCTATAGAAGTCGTCAACACACAGGGTGTACATTGTATTGTTATGGCTCGGCGTCTAACCTGTTATATCTATAACCTAACGATATGGAATTGACTCTACCAGACCTCATATACTTAAACAAGCTTCTAAAATTCCAGGCCTAAATTGTGTTCAAATTTGAGTAAGTGAAATGTCAATTAAAACAGTCTGTTTAATATAGGCTTTCCTGAAAAAAAAATTAAAAACCTAAAATGCATAGCTGGTACTCATTCATGTGACTATTCAAAATGTTTCAAGCATTTACACTACCACCAATTAGCCAGGTGATCAAACCATGACATGTTAATAATAGAGTTGAAATGAGGGTGAATTTTTTTTTTACTTTCTGAGTGGCCGATTTCCCTAGCGTATTGAGTGATTGCCATCGTTCAGGGGATATCACAAAATCCCAAGTGGAAACTTGAAAATAGACGTGATTTCCTAACTTAAGCTCAATATTTTCCATTTTAAACCATTTTTTAAAACTATTTTGTTTGTTTATCAAGCTGAAGTGGGAGTTTATTTGTGAGTCAGCACACGTTTCTACTTTTGACAAATAGTAGTACAGCCTGTACTAATAGATGAGGTGTACACATGCCATAAAGAGTTTAAATTAATGTCCTTAAAGGGGAAACCAGTGAAAAATAAAATATTTTATACTTTAGTTGTTGAAATGGAAAGAAATCGAAATTAGTTTATGAAAAATAATGTAATTAAAATAAAAGAAAAAATTAAGTTGAAAAACGCAGGTGTGACTTTGCAGGACATCAATTAGAAAATTAGCAATATCGATTCCTCTAGGATCAGCCATTGGATGTAGGCAAATTATTTAAACAATCGGTGACGATTGGGGGAAGGTGAAAAGGGGGGCATAGGGAAAAAACATTAAAGGTTCTTTGATTACATCATTAGCTAGAACCAACGACCTATCACTCAAAACAGGGAGGGGGGGTTGCTTCTGATTTTGTCAACGTTGCTCATTGGATTTTGCTATCACGTAATTTATGCACAGTCTTCAATAAAATACCTATTTTTAAAATAAAACTCCATACTAATTTTTGAACAAGCTAGCACGTCCATTGGGAGGAGCCTATGGGCATGAAATACCTAAACGAGGCAAGTACATTTACAGAAAATCTAGAACTACATAACCTTCCTCATGGCACGTGTAAGTATTACAAATGTTTTATTTACATCCCCTCTTTCCCCACTAAATTACACGAATTTCGCCCATAATTACTGAGGTAAAAGGTCATCCATTGAACCCTCCCACCCATATTTATTTTATAGATCTACCTGCTATTCTATTACTTTTAAGATTTAATTTAAGTAAAAATGTACCTTTTTAAAAAAGAAGTCTCAAAAGGTAATCAGCTTGATGTACTTTTGGTTGTAAAGGCTTTACAGAATCTCCCAGGATCACAACGTGATGTTATGCACGAAATTAATAAATCGATTTTCACATACATTTTTTTTAAAACTTAAATAGGGGGGAAAAAAGTCAAATGGGCCGCCCAACCTCATGTTGCAGAGGTACGTTTTTTTCTACTTGGAGGTAGAAGTAACCTTTTCCTAACCTTTCCAGGCATAAAATTGGTTGTCTACTCCACTAGTTTCTCACACAGCGTCCTACAACATGCATGAACGTTTTCTTTCCCTAACCCCATGGGCAAGGTAGAACTATGCCAAAACCACGTTTTTTTGCTGAATAACAATACATCCACAAATGGATAGGCTAATAAAGCATCTGGGAAAAATCAGGGGCTGGAAAATTATCATTTTTATGCTAGAAAAGTGAATTAAGGGCTATTCATAAATAGCATAATATAACTTCATATGGAGAACCAGAACAGTAGGCCTTGCACATAACTTTTCCATTAAAAATTTCACCAAGCAGTAATTTTACCATATGTAATCAACAGCACATAACTAAACTTGGACGTATACATGGGCCTGTAGTGCTGACTTCAAAAATGTAACATAATCGAATGCAAGACCTGAGACCATAAAAAGACCGAAATAATTAGATTAGGCCTACCATAGGCTATTATCATTGTGTTACCTAGTAACAATGGTCTAAATGCATGTCTCCAATTATTCGAATTTTACGAATCATAAGAAAATTATGACTTAACCATAATAAATAAGTATTACTTTTTTATTTACTTCGACCCTTAAATTGCCTACGTATGACTTTTTATGACTTTACATATGACCAGATAGAGACACTAAACAGTACTAATAAACAGTAGCCTACTTATATTTTAAAGCATTATATTATGCATTAAAGCATTGGAAGATATAAATAAAACCAAAACTGGGACCAATAATTAACCCGCCTTTATCTCGTGGAAATGGTTAGGAATTTAAGAAACTTGATGCAAGATGTGTTAGCTAGGCCGAGTTCTTTCACCCATTTCACATGAATTACGTTTAAATTAGAATTTTTAAAATGTCTTATTGTCCCTGTAATTTAAGCTGTTAAAAACTTAGCAAAGCAGAACCTTAATTTCGGCCCACCATGTTAAAGGAAATGGACCATTTCGTGAGCATGCTTGGTAATTAAGCTCGAAGAAGATTGACCGTGTGTAAAATGTGGGTAAAATAAGCAATCACCGGATGCTTGGTCTTGAGAAAATCTACCTGCTTCCACATTACCTTGAACTTTTTTTTTTAAATTTAAGGTTCACTGTACTTCTAACCAGGTTTGAAACCCTTAGCGATTGTAAACTGCAAAAGTACCAGTTGACTAATAGGATACATGCCTACAGCCTAGTTTTTTTTTAATTTTAGATGTAAAATTATCGAACTCATAAATATTTTATAAGCCTATAGCATTAATAGATGAAATTTTTAAGAAAGAATACGCATATATAGAATGGGGATTTCTTAGTTTAAAAACTTTACAGTCATTACCGTCACGAAACATTCAACTTTTTAAAATGTGTTAAATAACAGAGTACGTTATTTTACTGTTACCACCGGTGGGAAAATCTCAAAATTTCCCATGCAGTGAGCTCCTTAATTCTTTTGTATGCTATCAACCCCATGAAGTTATAATACATGTACTGTATTATAAATTTCCCCTAAAAATATAGGTATACAATATCGTCTTCTAAATGAGATATACTGCATGGTATCGTACCAAAAAATGCCATTTGTTTTTTTCCATTAAAAAAATGGGTACATTGTATGTAATTTTGGACTGCATATTGCAAAGTGTGAATATTTGTTACATACAAATTTCAATAAGAAAGGAAGGATTGTGTTATGAACCTGAGGGAGATTATCCCTATATCCTATTCAACAATAGAGAGAACTGGAAATGATAAAGTAAATCAGTATTAAACATTTTAAAGCAAGCTAACCTGGTCCCATGATACATGCTGATCTAGTGGGCCTGATTAGCCAAATTTCAACACATGCAGGATTGCGACAATCTAATATACTGACAGTTATATACGGCATGACTGTAGTATGGGGCTGTCCAAAAATGACGTTTACAAACATTCCTATTTTTAGGACCCACTGATGACTTCTTGTTAGTGATGTAGGGCTTTTTTACACTTTATGGGCCTTTATTTTGCACCTCCTGATAAATGCAGCTTAAAAGTGTGTCCCGCTCCAATTGACATAATCTAATTGCTTTACAATTTTCAATTTACAATTTTGTCAAGGATCGTCCACAGGGACGTCATTTCTACTTTTTGCAGGGAAGGAGGGGGGTAGAAAACAGGGATCTAGGGGCAAAGTCCCAAGGAAGGGGGACAAGGCCCCCATCCCGGCCAGGGTGGGGCACCCAATGTGCAGGAAAGCAGTAGTCCTATTTTTTTCTTTCCCACAAAACAATTACAACTTTTTAGATTCCATTCTACCCCTGACAACGGCATGATCACCAAATATGTTATGTTACTCTGAATTCTCTACACTTCGACATGACGACTGAGACAACTGAAAAGTCTCTCGATCAATTTCATTTTGTTCTCCATCCCAAATATCAGCAGTATCTGCTGTGCCCTGGGGGTCTACAGAGGCAGGGTCGCACGCAGGGTGGGGCCCAGCCTTCTCCCCAAATTTTTGAACACGTACTATAGATAAAATGGCAAAATACGCACTTCTGGTAATTTTTAGTTCATTTTTTAAGAGTTTTTGAGAGAAAAAAGTCGCTTGTGGCACCATTTAGTGTCAATTTTTGATGTGCAAAAATTAAATTTTCGCCTGTGGCTCAAATTTTGAAATTTTTTTGGATAGGCCCCCACCCACGAAATAGATTTTTGCAAGGCGGTTGTGGGGGGCACACCAAACCTGATGTGCCCCGGGCATCCAAAGGTCTAAATGCGGCCATGCTTACATGTACTAATTTCGTAATTAACCACTTAAATTTTTACAGTGTAATATGTATAAATTATCCATTAGGCCTACTGGTACCGGTACATGTATACAAATTTTATCCCCATTATTTAATTTTATTAGCTGACAAATATAATATGAAATGTAATAAGGTTCTTTAAGGGGGCTGTCCACACTTTTAAAAGCATGCATGCTCCTATGGGAATCTCCATGTTGAATAAAAGTACACATTAATCAATAATGGCTAAACATAAATTGACGGAATTTGATTTTTTATGAAGGACAATTAAATTTACTAAAACTTGATGCATTCTTTTTTTGTTAATCTGCCCCGTGAGCCG
>JAQIXP010000392.1:0-27129 GCA_034700285.1 Proteroiulus fuscus
TTTCCCCCCCCCCCCCCCCCCCCCAACATATCTTGGCTACATTCTTGATTTAGTCTGCTTGTATTAGCTTTGCGATTTTCTAGCCCCGAAAGATATTTGTCTGTTTGCATTTGTGCTACAAACAGCCCGTTAACTATTTCGTCTGGAGCCCATGGCATGCAAGGAGCAGAACAACACTGGAGTTAGAATACTTAATTTATTGACTTCATATGAGCTATGCAATATAACTGAGTAGTTGAATATAGCTTCGATATGCACTTGGGAGATCAAATAAATATGGGTAGGGCAGTCTAGGGCATTTGGGGAGCTTTCCTGACAATTGTCAATAGAGATAGGATGGCATCAAAGTTGCCTTATTCTATAGGTAATTGAATTGTTCGATGGTAACATCCACTTTATTTTTTTGCGCTGCACTTTTAGCCTTTGTATTCAGTGCAAGTATTGAATATTGCATATTGCATTTCTCGTCTTCAATGCTCCTACTCACTGCATTTCTTATATTCATGGTTTCGAAAGTGTGGTGCAGCCTGGGAATACTTGAGGCTTTTCTTTTGACGTTTCTTAAGGTTTTATGGATGAAAAGGTTTTATCGTTAATCGGGGAAGTTAAGTATGTACAAGCATGTGTGCATATCTGATCAGGAGGCCAAAATGTGTAGATTTTTCTTTGATGTTTTGCTACTGTGGACACAAAATATATCCATGCTTTGCATCCATCGATCCAATACCGTAGAGATCAAAGAGTTTTAAGAAACATGTCCTCAACAAATTTCAAAGAAATAGGAAGTACCAAGAGTCTTAGTACAAATTCATACATATATACGAGGGTATTAATATACTCTTTCTTCACCCAACTAATAATTCTCATAGGCACCGTTCAAAAATTACATCAACTCAAAATGCATTCCTTTGTCAAGTTTCATAAACTTTTGGAGAAGTGACCCACCAACCCCTATAGTTGACGTCATTTTTTATTTTCAATTTTTTTAGTTTAATGATGACATTTTTAAATCTGCCCAGATATTAATTTTTAGGCTATCAAAATGTAAAAGTGAACTTTAAGAGGACTATTATTACCGTATTTAATATCAAAATAGCCTATAAGAAGAAAACTTAATGCAAGACCACAATTTTTTAAGTCAACTCAGTGATGAAGGACCCCCCACGTGACACCGTTTGGTCAACTTTTGGCAATTGACACACCCACATTTGCAAAAACATAATTTATGGACTACGGCTAAGATACAGGGTGAAGCAAAAGTCCCGCATCAATGGTTGCATATATCACGATGCAATCAGGACTGGATGCAATAGATGTTTTCAACGTGATGACCACCATTGTCAAAACAACTGAGAAATTTATGCAAATCACATACCTCCCCATGATTGCCAGACTTTTCGGGGCCCCCCTCCCCCCCACTTCCTTCCTGTACACTAATATTCTCTACATGCTTGTAATTATAATTAATGGGAAGCAATTTCAGAAGGTCTACTCTTGCTGATTATTTTGGTTTGGCTTTTTTAAACAACAGTTTTTGATTAATTCTTTAGATTTCTGCATGCATTTTATTATTAAACTTTTTTTCATTCTCAACATTTTTATGCACTCGAGGATTTTTCAAATAAGCTAGCCTACGTGTAATCAGAGATACACACACAAGTATTGTCATTGCTACTTAATTGTGCTTTGCCTTTTGACGTTTTTCTTCGCTGCAATTAATCATCTTACACAAACAAGACATTTCAAAGTGCTCTAAAGTGATAGTATTTTGGAATAAACATCAATAACCTTCCCTGTGCTACATAAATTTACTAATTGAAGCTGTTTTTTAATACATGTAGCACATATCCACTCACCGTATTAACAGCTGAAAACGTTGATCACCATGAATAATGCATTTTGAAATATGAAAAACTCATAAATATAACATGTTCTAGGAATCAAGGAGATAAGCTTTTAAACATGTTTTCTGACACATAGTAGGGGCCTAATGCTGAAATAATACCAGCATCCAAATAACACGTATACATATAAATATTTAAAATGCAGGTATAAATTCCACCTGTATTTTAAACTTTTCTCATTTTCGTTTTGTTGGGCTAACACACATCTCTATCTAATTTCTAATACTTCTGCTTAAATTCCATTTACCAAAATGATCATGTTCTGTCGACCTGCTGTGTTAAAACGAAGAAAATGGTGAACTAGACGATTTTATTGGAATAGTAAAGACATTAAAAGTTAATGGGAGTCTCGGGGGAAATTATCCTTGGCTTACAATATTGGAATATCTAGTAATTTTATCATTGGGCAGATATTTTTATATGCCTATGAAGTAATCGCTATGTGACAAACTAGTACAATGTTTTTGACTTCACGAGTATTTAATTAATTAACTCTATGGCACGTATTTTCTTAAAGGGAAAGCCCCACTTTGTTACAAGTGAAGTAATTTTTAAATGTTACACCCTTACTAGATATGAATTTCTGTGGCAGTAATAATTGCAGCAAAACGTTTATACGAGCGTATTGATGAAATATAAGGACGAGAGAATAAAATATTCATTCATTCAATTACATTACGTACGCCCTCTAGGACGTGTATGTATATGAATCTAATGCCTTTTATCCAGTAGAAGGCGCTACACAGTGTCAGTGAAATTGTGCCAATTTGGGCTTTTTATTTTCATCCTAATCCACGTATTAAGGAATTTTTATCTAATGATTGGTAGGCTCAAATGCAATTGCAATGTCTATCCTAATTTTCCATGCTCTTTTTCCTAAAATTAACTTGCTTCAAAGCTTCAAAGTGGGACTGTCCCTTTAAATATGTTGCACACCTGGAACAACATTTACGTGGATGTCTTTGGCATTTTCAAATAAATAAATTTTGATGTTTTGCTGACTGGTTTGGATATTTTTGAAGAAAAAAAAATCTCTCTTAATTTTTTAATCGATTAATCTAAATACTTTCGATCTCTTGCTTTTCCATGCTTTCATTTTAATATAACTAAATGTTTGGTTATTTTCATCAGAAACTTTTAATTTTGTCATAATAAATGGTTGGATGAACAAATAAGCAGCTTAACTCGTTGCTGTTTGCTTTTAAAGTGGAGATCTAGGATAATTATTTGTAGAAGAGTCACCAGGGGATCAATTCTAACAGAATCCACTTTTTGAGATAGTAAAACTTGAAAGGGAATTTTTTAATCAGTTTGTTTGAGTGCCAAATTTTTTTTGTAAATTTATAAGGAATTTTGAAATTTTAAGTAACGCACTTACAGTTTTGGTGATAATTTTTAAAGGCATAATTAATCTAATTGATGTTTTATTATTCAGCAAGTTTGTGCACTTCTTAATGTATATATTAATACAAATATATGCCCCATATAACATGTGTTTTAATTATTATATATTACCTTGCGTTCAAAGGCTTAGTTTTATTTGCTGCAAATAACTTTAATTGCACCTCTTAAGTGCTGGAAAAAAATATAAATGAAATTTTAAATTGTAAATGCAGCAGCTTTCTAAAGTAAATTACTTTCATCGATTTTGCCTTTCTATTGTAGTTTCTAACTCATGGAAGGTTTGCGTACATTTCTCTCATTAGGCTACTAATAATTTTAAGATGCTAATTTTCTTTGCTTAGTTCCGCTGAGTGCACACATTTTCTATTAAGATCTAATATTGGTCTGTTTTTTATTTTTAATGTGGCATCTGCATTTCTCTTTTGATATGGTAATATGGGATAATTAAAAAAGTTAGAAACAAGCATTTAATTTAATTCACACTCTGAACATTGCAAACTCTGATATCAGAGAATCACGAAATCAGGGGTGTCTCTCATACCTGAAAACCCTGAAGCTGTCGGGGAAGCTTCATTTTAAATTAAAGTCAGGGAAATTTGTCATCGGCAAAACACCAGCCCTGATTTGTGTGGGTTATTTATTGCCACTTTGAAATGGAATATTTAGCATATATAATGTAAGTTTTTTTTCCAGCTTGTTAACATAGATTTTAAAAAATTTGATGATTTACTTTTGTAATTTTAAAGTTATGGTAAATAATTTGTTAAAATTTGAAAGAGTTGGAAATATGTAAAGAAGACCTGGAAAAGTTAGGGAATTGGAAATTTTCATATCTGAGGAAACCTGAAAAAATGCTTTAGAACCTTTGTATTGTAAATGGATAAACCATTTTAATGTTTCAGTGGTACAACTTCAAAAATTGTTTGGGAGGGTGCTTGAAAAAAAATTGGTATACATAAATTCCCAACCCTGTTAGGTTGACTCTGGTGACTGGTACTGGTTTGTGTGGGGGGAGGGGCATTTAAACCTATTCGCCCCTTCCCGAATTTTGTTATCATAAACTTTGTTTTAAATATCTGTAATCGAATAAACATGAAGTTCCTGTAATTAAGTAAAGTGAAGTGAATTTCTGAGATGATCTTGCATCTTATTGTTGCTACTAGTTGCTGCTATAGTTTGATACTAGGTTACATAATTAAATACTGCATAGATACACGTTTTCATTGTCCTAAAATAATTAAATTATATTTGATATTTCACAGGCAGATTTGAATCGCCATCTAGCAAAGATTTCTGAAGAAATTTCTGGAGTGTTACATGCCAGAATCAACTGTTTATTGATCAGTGAAAAAGATCACAAAAATGTTCGCCAACTGATGCATGCTTGGAGCAATTATGAAGCAATGCTTAAAATTGGTAAATTGTTTATGAGTTTAATAATTAATTTTTAATTTGCTGTATGATATTCATACTTCAAAATGTATTCCAAAATAGCTAAATGAGAAAATATTATAATTTTGTATTCGTAGATCTCAAAGGTACCACAAAAGATGAAGCAGTTCATTTTTTAAAGAAAGTTGCTTTGCTGAAAGAAGTTGTCAAAGTTTTAGAATCTCAGCTAGTGTCTTTCAGTAAGATTTTAATTTTAAATAATTTATGCAATTTTTTGGAACTCATCCTAAGTAAAATTAAATCTGCCATGTTGTCATTACGACAGCACGGGGCTTAAACGCTTAGTTTTCCCTTAAATTTAAATATTTTAAATCAGTTATACAATACATAAAAATTCCAGCTGACCAAAATTCACTTGTGGAGAGATTAGACAAACTGGAAACCGTGGTGAAACGAGACGAAGCGGTAAACTGTGGCGGACGATTTGAATGGGTCGATAGCATATTAGTGACTGCATTACAGAAGGGATATTGGTTGCTTGTAGACAATGTGAATTTTTGCAGGTGGGCTTATTGAATTTATTTTCATTCAATGCAAATCCTCATGCCAGTTTGAATTTATAATTGAAATGTTATGTACTAATGTCTTTAGTCCCTCTGTTCTCGATCGTTTAAATGGGTTGCTCGAACCAAACGGTGTTCTCAGCATTAGTGAAAGGGGAGTGTGCGATGGAAAAATTCCCACCTACGTTCCTCATCCTGATTTTAGGTGGGTTGCAGGTTCTAATCAATTTCAATGTAATTTATACACATTAAAGAGGATAATTGTAAAAAAATTCCTAAGGCAAAATAACTGGAAACAATAAATATTTTAATCAAAATTAAAATTGCGTTTTAATTTTTCAAGAGCTTTTTGTCTATGAATATTGAAATCTTTGGAACATAATCGCAAGTTTTTTAAGATGTTTTCAAAAATGTTTCCTAAGTTTTTCATTTTTTTTATTTTTTTATATTTTTTTTATTTAAATAATTATTGTTACAAATTAAATATAATTTCTAAACTCGTCATAACTTAAAACTCAGTCTTTTTTTTTAATGCATGTATGTACTTTATATTTGTTATATATTTTTGTCGCTTTTTGATTTAAAGTAAACATTTGCGGAGTTTCTAGGTTATGTAAAGTTCTTAGAAATCATTTTAAATTTTTTATAGGCTGATTTTAGCGATGAATCCTGCCAATGGGGAAATATCTCGTGCCATGAGAAACCGAGGAGTGGAAATTTATATAGGAGCTGAAAATGAAGTAAGGTTATGCTAAGAATGTGAATGGGTTATTATGATTTGCAATATTTTTTACTTTTTTTTTTACTTTTAGACACCCAGTGTTAGACTATTGGAATTGAAAACACTGCTAGATGGTGTTGGTTTAGACGATCCCACCTTGCAGATTCAATTAATCACAATTCATGATGCCATTAACAATAATCAGGGTAATTAGTCATGCATTGAAATAAATAAAATTTATTTAAAAGTTTTAGATTTTATGAAGTATATATATATGATATTAAATTGCAGATAAACTATCAATAAATGATCTGTTGCGGACTGCGCAGCTTACTGTGCAGCGAATGCAAGAAGGGGAATTTGTATCTGAGGCACTGTATGAAAGCTGCTTAGAGGTTTATGTCCATTGTCAACACATCATTGCCAAGAAACAGGTAATTATTTAATTGTGTTTGAATTTGAGTTCTTTTTTAGTATTTGAGATATCTGCTAGAGTACTTATATTTTTGTCCAGGAATCAAAAGGCATTGTTGAAGAAATTCTAAAACCTATTCTAATATCAAACACGACTTCAGAAGTGGAGGGATGTAATGTGATTGCGGTTCCCAGCACCTTAATGGCAGTGAGAGATTTCACGTTTCTTCCTGAATTATCGAAATTGAAGCAAGATAGTGCTGCTCTTTTTACCATTCTTCAATTGGCTTTAAATGACCTCAGGTAGGAAACGTTTTCTGCATTTGTAATCTTAGTCATAGCGTTTGCAATATCTTAAATTGTAATTTCAGTGCTGAAAGCAACTGCTTGAGCATTTTCCGCGGTTTCCTAGAAATTGATGAGTTCACAAACCGAAATCTTGTTTTAAAAGACATCATCGGAACTGCAGTGTACCTATTTCTACTTTGGGGATCATGCAGTGATTGGCCACTTAGAATTAGCTTTCTAAACTCCTTTTCTAATGCTTGCAAGAAAAGTTTTCCTATAAACGATTCAAATGGTCAACTCCTAGTTCATTTTAACACTCTGGTCAAATATGGTGAACGTGCAATACAGGAGTCGCTTACAAGTGAACCAGCAAAACGAATGAGACACTTGCTGTCTGATCTGTTCCAGGAAAGTGGTTCGTAAATATTTCTTGTCTTATTGCATGACACAAAAGTTTTTAAATGGCAAATTTTCTACCCATTTTGATAATCACTGATTAGTAAATATCCAAATTTTATTAACGATAGAGCTAATGATGGCAGAGACCTTTTATGATTTGCGCTGGAACCCTCAGTTGATGCAAATTTTAATCAGAAGAAGCTTGAAATCCAGTTCCTCGACTAATTTAATACCATTACTTGAGGAGCTTTTCGGCACAAGTAACAGGTGATGCATAGGTGCCCAAATGACTTTACATTTATGTTGATATTACTTGAAAAACTGATGGTACTTTTGTCAATTTTAAATCAGATGTAACTTGCTGTTTGCATTTGCCATCTGGAGAGCACTTGTTGAAGACCAACAAGAAAAATTTCTAGACCAGTTGGAAAATAAACAGTATCCTAAAATGTTATCACTGATACAGATCTCTGTGGCACTTTCTAAAGGTTAATGCTGTAATTTTTATAGTTCAGATTTTTGAGAAAAGATTGAGAGGAAATTAATATCTTAATGTGTTTTACAGGTGTTAAAAGCTCCTATAATGTCCCTGATGCTTTAGTTCAACATTTGAATTCTTTTTTCAAATCGTTATTCGTTGAACTAGAGAACATTTTATCATCGTCTAGTGCATTTCCCAACGGACATTTTTCTGAGGTTATACTCATTTATGTAAATTTGTGATGTTACATGTAATATTACTTCTACCAATTCTGTGGATTTCATGATTTCATTATTGATCTTAGTGGAAAATGGCAATGCAGTGGATTCAGCGATTCTGGTCCATTTGTTCGTTGCCGATTACGGAAAAGACCTTGGCGCCATCTGATAGCACTGTACTCTATTTGCATTGGCTTTGGCTGACTAAGAAAGCCTTTCCCATATTTTTTGGAGAAATGTGGGAATCGAATAAATTTAGGTAATTTTTGCAGAGTAATTTTGATAGACACATACCATTTACAATGTTGTATAATAGCTGTATTCATCTTGAATTTTAGGCAGCATAGCTTTCTTTGGACAATATATGAAAAGCTCGCTGACCATTTTCGACACCACTCTGCTCACGTTAACTCTTACTCTACAAAGCTGTACCATGTTGTTGGGCACCCGCGTCCTTTTCAATCCCAAATGGAAGCAGAGCTTTTCCTCTCTCTCAAGCCGTAAGCATTTTTTACTTTGTAGCTCGTGTTAATCTTAATTTTATTAATATCGAATGCAATACTTAATCGCTTATCTAGATTATGGATGAAGTTAGTCAATTCTTCTACACCAAATCTTGTGAAGGTATCCAAGATCAGAGATGAGATTAAAGATATTCTGCTTCTCGAGGATTTATTAAAGGGTGCCGATATAGTCATTTTCATTAAATTCAAGATAATGAAACTGAATACACTCGATAACATTTACAATTGGTTTCATTAATTTTTTATGCTTAGGTAGAGAATTAGTAGCTGGTTTAGAGGAAGAAGTTCAATCGCATGAATCGGCTCGGGAACCACTGAAGTCTTCATTTACAGATTGCCATCTCATGCCAAAAGATTTTCATCTTGAGTTGCAATTTTTACCTCTCATTGAGCATCTGACTTTGCTGCAAGAACATATGTTAATTTCCCATCTGTTGAGTAACAATCTAATGGAAGATGAGTTGTCTTGTAAATTAAATGCTGCGAGAAACTTGGCTGCAATTTCGTATTCTGTAACACCATCACACCTTGCTGCTTTGGAAAAATTATCAACACTAATATTGGTAAATTTCTTTAATTTTCGTTTTGTCCTTATATATTTTTGTTATTTAAGAAATTTAAACTAGGAATCTCCTTTATTTAAGGAAAAGTTGGATAATTCCTCGATGTTGGAATATCAGTATGAATACTTCAATTTAGCTTGGCAAATCTCTGCACCTGAGAGCGAGAGGATTTCGCAGTTGAAGCACAATGGTTCCATTAAGAGTAAGGATACTGTCCCAAAAAATACCGCAATAAAGGTTAGTTTTGATTATATTTATAATTAGTTAAATGTAAAACAATATACAGTATACAATTATATCATCGCAAACAAATATTCGTTTCCTACAAAACTTACAAACAAATACAAACATTACTAGTGATTTAACCACTGTTGGGCTGTATTCATTTTGCCAGCAACGAGTTTAACTCAAATAACATTTATTCTGATGCCCATTATGTAATTTTAGGGAACCAAGGTTTTATATACTCCACTTCAAAGCATAATAGCTGCACACGTCCTTGCCGAAGTCTGTGATTCAGAATCTGTGTCGTGCTCGAATCATTTGCTTATTTCTACCAACTTGCCACTTAGTCATTGTTTTGAGAAAATTTCGCAACTTCGTGATATTAGCAACATTTTTTGGAGTAATGCAAGCTCGCTGATAAGCTGCGATTATGATGCACTGTGAGTAGACATATAACAGCTATCTCCATTCATTTTAATTTACAAGGAAATTTATTACTTTCAACGTTTTATTTCTTTGTATCATTTAGAATGAATGATTGCAGATTAATTCTGGCCACTTTTGGAAAATTTATATCATTTTTGTGCACTGTCGTCGAACCCAGCATCCGACAAAGTATCGGTGATGCCATTAACATGCTGGAAACTATTACCAAAGATTTCACTAAAGCATTTGTTGCAGTACCAATAATTGAAGGAATTATGTCACACTTAGCTGATAGCAAATTTTTTAACGAGGAACTTCTTAAAAGTTGGAATACCATCGAAGAAAATATCGCCTTGCTACTCAAAGCAGTGCACACGCTAGATTCTTTTGACCGTCGCATGGTTTTCATGCAAGTCATTGCAAGCACTTGGGTTCATTTAGGATGGGTGCAGACATCGCTTTTGGTGCCAATATTTGATGCTGATCCTGCCACAAGACAACGATTGAAACTTCAGTTTTGGCAAGAAGAAAAGGATATTATTTCGGACGAACTTTTCGTAATTGATTTGCAGATGCGTTTAACAACCGGACGTCGGCTTTCCACCTGCGAACCTTCAAGTCTGCATCATAGCATACTGTATTGCCAGGAACGTATTCAAAAAGCTGTTCCGAAAATAGAGAGCCTTAAAGAAGACCAGGCTTATAGACCCACTCCATCGCAGGTAAATAGAAAGTTTGTTTTAGCCCTAAGCATTGATTTTGTACGCTGTAAGCAAAACAATTAATCATAATCATTTATTTAGTATGAATCTTTGCGTCACGAAATGATTCAATTCATTAAAACCATTGGATCATCCAAGACGGTGTTTCAATTACAAGAAGAACTTGAAAATTCTTCTTGTTCAGATAATGCCAGAGCTGGTTTTAGTGTTTTAGGAAAGGCACATGGTTGGCTGGTATCTCAAAAAGCTTTTCTGCAGAAAATCTCAGATGCATATCCTCTATATAAGGATCTCACTCTACCATGTTTTGTTGGCATCCAACAGGTAATAATAAATGATCACCTTTGCTAGCATGCATAATTTGACTTAAAATACATGTTACCTGCATTTGAATAGATTTACATTTTACATCCTTGTTCTATTGCTTAAATATGATATGAACATATTTTTAAATATCATATATTATTTTTCTATTTGTAATTATTATTGTTCTGCCATCCTTAAATTTAACCTTCTTAATTTTGAATTTTACTAGATGATGCATGGTATGGCACTCCAAATTCATGCTACTGAGACTACTGTTAAGTGCACTCATTTAACAATTCAGGTGAATTTTAAATATGTTGCCAATTTATTGGTAAAAATTGATTGCATTTTAAGATTTTACTAATTTTCTTTTTTTTTTTTTTACTTTTAGCCATCGAGTCTTATGGAAACCATTAAATTGTTTTTGACTTTTCCAAATATTCTCGCGAACAGTTCATCATGTTTTGAAATGAGCAGATTACTGCAAGAACTTACAGTGAAAACAATCATTACTTCGTTATTTTCTTCCCCTGACATAGAAGTTAATTCCAAAAAGCATTTGTTAAGGTTAAAACCAATTATTTTAAATTAGATTATTATTTATTTCCATTATTTGAAAACTAACACGGAATATATTTGACTTTTGGTAGACTGTTGAAAAGCACTTTATTGGAACTTTTCAATCACGCAGTGACAGCTACTTATTTACACACGCATGAAATACAGTTTTTGGACACAATCCTGCAATCCTTTGTAGTTTCTTGGCAACATCAAGAGGAGGAGAGGTGCCGAAAGGAAGCTGAAGACGAAAGTTTCTACTTGTTCAAGGGAAAGGAATATGGGGAAATCATTGACGATGAAGAGCGACTAATGGAGTCGATAAAAAACACATTTCCAACATATTCAGAGGTTTATTATACGCTATGATTTTTTTTTTTAAAATATTTGTATATAAGATTTTATTATCAATGCCTTATTTCTTTGTTTTTCTTTTCATTTTTAGGAATTTTCTGATTTGACTCCTGTGCACACTTTAGAGGAACCCGTAACAAGTAAAATATCCAATGCTAGCGAGGATGAAAGTAATACATTCTTAAATGGTCAAATTACTCAACAAGAGATTGAAGACGTTGTGACAATCCACCATCAACTGTTTGTCAATTATACTACGTGTGTCTGGCATTGTCCTGATCCTCATCTACTCGAACCTAATTTTGTCAGTCCCCTTGCAGTTCGATATCCTATTGCAGCTGACATTTTACTGTACTTTGGAAATATTTTAGGTAGTTAAATTTTTATCAAATTAATATAATGTATGCAAATTTGCAATTTGTTTATAATACAATTTTTTTGTAGATTATGGTGTGAATGCTTCTCTGTTGAATGGTCATTTGTGTTTGAGTTCACTTTACCAAAAAGTAATGGATTCCTCTGAAAATGTAAGTTTTCATTTGAACATTATAAACAAAAATCAGTATGAACATTTAAGTTCATAATGTTTTTTTATAGACTGATTTTGTAATTGTATCGTTCGTGTTTAGAAATCATCTTCCGATGATAGAAGAAGGAAGTCGTACGATTTTTATCATGATTCCTACATAACCGAAGCAGTGCAATGTCGCCCAATATTGGAGGATTTCACAACTAGAATTAATGATCTTTTAAAAGAATGGCCAGATCATCCTACATTAAAACAGGTTTGCTGATTAAAATTATGATATACTGTTTCCAATGTTTAGTTGAATTTTGCAACAAGTCTGTAACCATTTCTTTATTGGAAATTTAGATACAAAAAATTATTGATCGAATTTTAAGTTTTGCTGTTACTTCTCCTTTGATGAAGTTTGTTACTGGTTTGGAATTATTATTGGGTCAATCCCAGGTATGTATTTTTAGTGATATCGTTTTGGGCTCGCTGTCATGCTGTTAAGATTTATCTCAACTATATATGAATTCACATATTTCTCCCTTTTTTGAAAATATTATGTAGGAATGGGAAAGAAATGCTCACAAGGGTATTTCACTTTTCAATCATCTGGAAGTTATTACAAGACAGATAATAAGCTGGCGAAAGTTAGAGCTGAGGTAAATTTTAATTAATTTTATAAACTAGAATGTTTTTATATGTATATTGCTTGAAAAGGTCCGCTATTTCATTGATGATCAAAGCTGAAATTTAAAAAGAAATATTTTTAAAAGTCAGGCTAAAAGATTTTCCAGATTTGTAGCAAACATTTGTTAAGAAGCTAATGATTTTTAAGTAATCTGTAATTAAAATGCACACTTATTTGATTTAGTTTTTGGTCAACTTACTTGGATTTTGTTGAAGCACGTGCTCACCAACAAGCATCAAAATGGTGGTTTCACATTTATATTACTACCCAATTTTGGCTGAATCCAGATTTGGCACATCCTGAGCATCAGCAGGTATAGTCACTTTGAAATAAGTTTGAAAGGATTTATTTCCTATTAACATTAATACTACTTTTTTAAATAGCCAAATGGGGTGGAAGAAGCTTTGCCTGTGGAGAATGTTAAAACCATTAATGAGATTTGCAGCATATTGCAGCAATTTATGGAAACGTCACCTTTGGGGGAGTATAAAGGCCGTCTGGATATTCTGCTTGCATTTGCATGCCACTTACTACATGCAAATTCCTCAAATAAGAAGAGTAAGTTCTATTTTGTAAATGACTTTTATATATATAGCTTAAGATATACATTTTAAACTCTGGTTCTCACTACTAATGCACAATATACTGCTTTTATTTCTTCAGACAAGATCATCAGTGTGCTTTGGAATTTGTTTCAGTATTACAATCGATTTTTGCCATCTGTTTTAACCAAAATTGAACTAATGCGGAAGCCCATTGACAAAAATATTAAGGTATAGGAGTTGGTTTTAAATCAACTTTTATGCTGCTTTCAATTTTTCCTGAACTATATATAAACTACTCGAAACTTAAATGTCATTTTAATAGAACTTCATTAAAATTGCTCGATGGAATGATATCAACTTTTGGGCAGTTAAAGAAGCTGTTGAAAAATCTCATCGCACGCTTCATAAACATATTAAGCAGTTTGAGGTGAATTGTTTGTATTTCATTGAGCTGCAGTTGTTAAAAAGTTAAAAAAATATTATTTACACATTTCAATTGCTTATGTGTTTCTATAGAATGGCTTGAAACAGTCTTCCCACATCATTTTCTCCGACGATGATCTTTTGAGCAAGAAGGGATCATCTGAAGAGTCGTCAACAGCCGTTAAGGCAAAATTAAGCCCACAAACCTTGCCATCCTCTAACAAAGTATAAATTTAGATACCATTAATACTAATTGAAAATTGAACTAAGGAGAATAGTTTTTTTCTCATATGTGTTTCTCCATTTTTATTTGGCATGTAGAGCTATTTTGTGCTAGATGCAGCTGTAGGTTCTCAGTCTGCAGTTTTGGAAAGGCTTCCAGTCTTGTACACGAAAGCTTACAAACTTTGCAAAAAAGTTTTTGCAATTTCAACGTTTTTCATGAGAAGTGCTGCTCTGAACGAATTAATAGGTGCTTCTTTTTAGCCCTTCTGTTAGCAGTTTCCTTTTCAATATTTATGCCTGATTACTCATTTGTGAAAATACATTTGTTAATGATCAGGTGATGTAATAAGCAATGTCCATGAACTACAGTCACTGGAAGTAAATCAGGTAATTTGGATTTTAGTTTGTTAGTTTTAACCTGCGTCACCTCACGTGCTGTCCAATTTTATCTATTTATTGTTTTCTTAATTGGTAGGCCTATTAAATTCAATTTTTCAGAAGTCAACAAAAGACAAGCAGCGTGTTGAGGCAAAGAACATTAATTTACGAAAGCGACGTGCTCTTTCTGAATTATTCAGGATCTTGACTGAAATCGGACTATCCTATCGAAAAGGGCAGTTGTTTTTTCAAGACGAAAATAATAAAGAGCCTGTATTTGCAATTATGCCTCCATTAAATGTTGCTGCAGCAGCCAATGAAACGATGGGTCCAAAAAATAATCCAAGGTACAAAATAAAAGCAGCACTCGTTAGATAAAAAAACCGTTTAAAAATTAATTTTGGAAGGAGCAGACTTTGATTATTTAAAGTTTAAAAGGGAAAATAAATTTTTCTGAGATGTGATAAATATTTATTATATCGTTTTAGTGAGTTTGAAATGTTGCTGATGAAAGACTGGATTGATTGTCCACATTATTTTTTTCAATCAATTGCCAGAATGTCTCTGTTGCAACTGTCTCTTGAGAACCCATCTAAGGTATGCAGGTCCACCATTACTTACTTGTTAGAAATTTGAAAAGGAAGGAAATTTGCTTATTCATCTTGGTTTTTCATAAAGGAACTAGGGCCCGCTAATCTTCACCGTTGTTTGGGGTTTGCGGCACACCTCCATCATCTATGCATTGAACAGCGGACAGATTTGGCCCATCTTGTTAGCAATTTACACAATATGAAGTAATTCTTCTAACACCCTACTATTTTTGTTAAGATTTTTCATTTACCAACTTTCTAGCTGGACCCTTATCTTTTAACATTAATTGCTATTTTAGGTCCATAATCCAAGGTGTTTCAGTTGCACAATTGGATAGCAATTATTTTTTGTTGTTTCCACCTCAGAAGGACCTAAGAGAATGGATAGTAAGTTATTTTAATTACCTTAAATTTCCCTAATGGTTCTTGGGCGAAAAAAAGTTGTTTTATATTTCTTTTAAAAAACTTGCATATGTACAAGCCAATTGTATGTATGCTTTAATTGGACTTTTTTTTAAACAGGTTGTCTTGTTTGATGAGTTGGCACGAGCTTGTCAGGGTTTAGGGCAATTTTTGGTTTTGCTTCAATCTTGCCCAGTCGCTAGTACCAATCCGACAGTAATCTCAGCAGTGCTTGATCCCACCTGTAATTTGACTGACATTACAAATTTGAGGCAAGGTCATCCCTGTATGATAAACATGATCGCAGCAGTGGAAGCATGTCTAGCTTCATTGCAGCAGATTCAAGAATCTCTTCATGAAGAAAAATGGACCATTACCAGGGCTATACTTAGCATTTTAACTTGGAAAAATGCAGACATGGTTTTTGCCGCATTCGAAAAAATCCAGGCTGCATTAAATTTACTTTC
Organism: Proteroiulus fuscus; assembly: GCA_034700285.1. NCBI lineage: Eukaryota > Metazoa > Arthropoda > Diplopoda > Julida > Blaniulidae > Proteroiulus > Proteroiulus fuscus. Next base: position 15,695 of record JAQIXP010000392.1, read on the forward strand.
ATCAACAATATCTTCCACTGAGGAAAATCCTTTTACCAGATTACCTTTCCAGCTTAGACAAAATGTAAGGAGTAAGGTTCAAAAGTTTGATGCATGGCGAGAAGTTCATCTAGAAAGGAAAGGCGAAAACACAACTAGGGATGAAAGCAACACCAGCGTCAACAAAATGCTTAACTTGGCAAACAAATTGGCAAATGGAGTTCTCGTAGCTATTCAAGAAGTATTTAAAAAGGAAGTTACAAAATCAGTTCCAAAGAAAGAAGAAATTCCCCCACAAATTAATGAAGCGCCTAAGGTGGTTGTGTCTTTACCAATTTATAAGTTTATGTTCATCTTCAAAGAATATTTGTAAACATTTATTTTTTATTAATATTTAAAATTCTTAGGATGATGAGGGTTCGTTCGACTTGGACAATGGTGCGCTTGTAATTGGACTGCATCTTTCTCTGAAAGACTCGTTACAACGTCTCCGTGTCAATTGGATAAATAAAAAATTCACCAAGTTTGTACGACAGTGGAAAAGCATTACAAATTCCAATTCCTCACTTTGTGAAATTAACAGTTGTACTAAGTATGTGTTTGCTGGGTTTTTATTTAATGATAGGCAGGAATGATTAGTAAAACCTATTTCTATGTTTGTAAAGGTCGATGTTGCACATTTTGCCACTGCTGAAGCTTTACACCAATCTTTTGCAATTTTATTTGCATTCCATGGTAAAGGCTCATCGGGTTACCTCCAAAATGACCTCCGTCTTATTGGGAGTTTTCACAGAGCTTGTTCGAAAAGTGAGCTCCAGAAAAATATTTGATCTATGCATCTATGTGGTTGTATTTTTTAGCATGCTCCTACTAATTTAAAAAAACCTTCAATTTCAGGGATTTTGTTTGCCAGCTGAATTTAGTGATCAAGCTGCTGGAGATGGTTGCACTTCATTTGAGGATATCGAAGGTTGCGGGATCGGTGAAGGAGAAGGGGTTAAAGACGTGAGCGACCGTATTGAAAATGAAGATCAACTGGAAGAGGCTCACCAACAAGGAAAGGAAAAAGAGGAATCTGACCCTGGAAAGCAACCAGATTTAAAGGTTAGTGTAGTGTTTATCTTAGAGGATGTTGCCAGTTTAGTATTTAATTTTAATTATCCAAAGGACGAAGAGCATGGTATCGAAATGTCAGATGATTTTGAAGGAAAATTACATGACTTGGATGACGAAAGTCAAAAAGATGATAACAGTAGTGAGGAAAGTGATGATGAAAATGAGCTAGATAAACAGATGGGCGATTTGCAAGGCGAAGATGCAGAAAAATTAGATGAGAAGGTGGTTTTAAATTTAATAAATCATAATTTCAGAAATGTATTTATGTTAAGACTTGCTAATACAATCGTTGTTCTATTATCGCTTTAAATAGGTTTGGGGCGATGATGATAGTGAAGAGGATGATGATGACAGTGATGATGAAGGCGAGAAGGAAGACGAGTTCGGACCTGGGGATGGCCCACAAGAGGAGACAAAATTGGTGGCCAAGGACGACAATAAGCCTGGAGATAAACCAGATTCCGACGAGCCCGAAGAAAACGAATCCCTTCAAGATGAAAATGAGAAACAAGGGAAGATAAATTTAATGGATGATAGGGAGTTTGACGACCGTCCTGATCCTTATCACGATGACAAAAATGTTGATGGAAATGAGCCAGAGGAGATGGAGTTAGATGAAGACTTAAAGCTGGATGATGAAGAAAATGGCGATGATGAAGGTGAAGAAAATAAAGTAGAGGAAAGCTGCGAGGATGATAATGATGAAGATAATGATAACATGGACCAAAATGATGACGAAGGGATAACTGAAGATAAAACAAATGAGTCTTTAGATGAGCAGCGGGATAAGGACAAAAACGATAATGAAAATCAAGTTGATGAGGAAACTGCTGAAATGGAGGAAGAAGAAGAAGAAGGGAAACCGTCAGATGAGAAAATGGGTGAAGGTGACAAAATGGATAATGATGATAAAGAACTTGGACCTGAATCAGAAAAGGAAGAAACGTTAGGTACAGTGATCCTAATCTTCCAAAATCAGTCTGAATTGAACTTTAGCATAGATATACTATGACATGATTAATTTCATTACAGAGGAAAAAGCTGCACCTTCTCATGATAAGCCATCTGAAGGGGACACGGTGCAACCTGCCGAAAACAATGCCAAAGATGGCTCCAGTGACATGGTGCAAAGCGCACATGAAGGAGCAACTGACGAAGACCAGGCTACTAAAAACGAAGATGACCAAAGCGAAGAAACTGCCGGCGTCGGGCAGTCAGAAGCAGAAGCCTCGGAAGGTAGGAAATAAAATTAAACTTTAATACTTTTAAGTGCTTTTTATGAAAAATGTAACACTGAAAGATTTTTATTGTTCCAAATAAGATGAGTGTTTGAAAAATATTCTAGATTTCAGTGATATTGAAGTTGCTAGTTTTCTCATAATTGCTGAAAATATTGATTCTCGTAATAAGGAAGTGTACAAAATGTGTAATTAATTTTAGGTCATGAGGGAAAGAAAACAAGCACTTTATCTCAGCCCCAAAGAACTGCAAGTGAAAAAGTGAAACACGTTAAAGATCGTCCTGGCCATACAAATGAGAAGCGAAGCTTAGGTTCCAAGGAACAACCCTTTCACAAGCGTTTCAGAACAGAAGATGCCACCGATCAAGACAATGATAACTCTCAAAAAGAGGCACAAGAAGATGAAGAAACAGAAAAGCATTCATCGGACATATTTCAGCACATTGAGGAGTCGGATACTCACCACGATATACAAGTTTTGGATGCTGCTACGCGAGAACAAGCTCAGGAACAAGCCGTACCTAATAAGAATGAGGAGAATACTGAAGAAATGGCAGTGGACGATGATATTGAACTTTTGGACGAGAGCAAAGAGGAACAAACAAAATCAGGAGAGGAGAAACGTCCACTACATTTGAATCCTGATAAAAAGAACTTGGACAAGGATGAAAGGCATGGGACAGACCTGGTTGAGGAAACTGAGACAAAAATGGAGCAAGGACTTGTGGATGGAGAAATTGTGGAAACCATGATGGTGGAAAGAGGATTGGAAACAACTATGCATACGCAGCTGGAATTGATGTCATTTCATGACGGTCCACCAGATGTCGAAAAATTACGACAGGAATTGGAAGACCAGCTCCATTTATGGAACTCTTTAAGATCGAACGAATTAAGCATGGACGTTTGCAGTTCCAAAATTGACATGCAGGAAGCTTTGGAAGCATGGCACAAATATGAAGATGTAACATCCCAGTTAGCACAAGATCTTTGTGAACAATTACGCTTGATATTAGAACCCTCTCTCACTGCCAAACTCAAAGGAGATTATCGCACTGGAAAGCGGCTTAATATGAGAAAGGTCAGTTTTTAGAAAATATACCAGTTTAATGAATTTAAATTTGAATCTCCTGAAACGAACCGATTCGATGTTAATCATTAATTGAGCAAATTTACAAGTAAAAAGAAAAATCACATACTGTTACTGTAGGGCTCCCATTTGTCCTAAAATTCCTAAAATTTTGTACATATTTACCAAATTCCTAAAATTGTCATAAAATTTATGAAAAATGTCCTAAAAATCATAAAACTTCCCTCAAAATTTAAAATAAATATCAAACGAACATGCATTTACACCGTGCAATGATGGAAAATTGTACATTTAAAATTACCAGGCTTTCTTATTGGTAGGCAAACCCATTTGAAATGTTCAAATTCGCTATAATAAGCAGAATTTAAAAAAAAACTGCCCAAAAGAAAAGTAGGTGGTGTTGCAAACCTAGGTCAATTCTGTAACTATATATAATGTCCTAAAATTTTGCAAAAAATGTCCTAAATTTTTAAAATGTCCTAAATAGAAATAGAATTTTATAAAAGGTGTGCATTATTATGTTTTAAACTATTTGTACATTTTCAGGTTATTCCTTATGTGGCCAGTCAGTTCAGAAAAGATAAAATCTGGCTGCGCCGGACAAAGCCCAGCAAGCGAGAATATCAAATTATGCTGGCCATTGATGATTCCTCTAGCATGGCTGACAATCATTCTAAACAGCTGGCATTTGAGGCCTTGGCATTAATTAACAAAGCCCTTCTGCTTCTCGAAGCCGGGGAAGTAGCCATAGCCAGTTTCGGCGAAACCGTCAACCTTCTTCACCAGCTGGGCGAACAGTTCAATGACCAAGCTGGTGCTGCTATACTCCGTGAATTCACCTTTCAGCAAAGGAAAACCAGAATTGGATTGATGCTCGATAATGCGGCTTCCTTGATGCTGGATTCTAGGCAACGTCAGCGGGGTGGAGGGCCTAAAGCCATGGAAGTAGCTCAATTGCTAATTATTGTATCGGATGGGCGTGGAATATTTAACGAAGGAGTAGAAGCTGTTAAAAAAGCAGTCCGTCGAGCCATTGAAGCTGGTCTGTTCATCGTATTTGTTGCACTAGACAATCCACAAAATAAGGTAAGACAAATTTAAAATAATTTCTCAATAATACTAGTGTGTATAATACATAATTCACTAAATTGCTTTACTGACACTTTAAAATTGAGGATTCTTTATACACTAGTAAATAAAAAAAATCTCATTAGTAATCTTCTTTTACCAATATTTTTTATAATGGAAGAAATAGCGTCCTAAATATTTTTATCTGTATTTAGGATTCCATATTTGACATAAGAGTTCCTGTTTTCAAGGGCCCTGGACAGGTGAATTATTTTTAATAAATATTTGAAATTTTGAAATTGATGAAATCGTGGTCTTGTCACATTGCTTCTACAGTATTAAATTGAAATTATTTTTTCTAGTTACCTGAAATTAAATCTTACATGGATGACTTCCCTTTCCCTTTCTACATCATCTTAAGGGACATCAATTCCTTGCCAGCTATTTTGAGTGATGCATTGAGACAATGGTTTGAATTGGTTATTTCAACCGAACGATAACCGATCAGCGCAGAAGATAGGGATCACCAACTTGATTCAGATAAGAAAATCTGTTATTAATATTTAAATTATCGTTTATATTACATTGATTTTAATTGATTATAACAGTGTAATTTATAGAATAGCGATGTTTGAATTTTATATTTTAAATGAAAATACGATAAGTAATTCTATTTTAAATACATGCATTTGCCCGAATGATTGACTAGTTTTAACATTTTTCTTTTCATTTATTAAAAAAATGTACTTTTAATTTCAATATGGAATTAAGATTTTTGATTTCAACAAGAAATTGTTGAGCTTTAATAAGACATGTATATACAATTCAAACAAGCAACATAAATAATATAAACATCAAACAAGTTCCTAAGTAATTATTATTACAATAATTATTGTCCAACTTTTATTTAGAGGGTCGCTTTTCTGGAAGAGCAAAATATAGTTTTTGCCAAAATAATTTATCTTCCCAATGCAAGTATGTGTTTGTTTTCAAATACAGCTTCATTTCTGGATCCAAATCCTTGGGAATTTGTCCCACCACTATCATTATCACCCGATTGCATCTGTCTTTCATCATTTGCAAGTGTGCGGTCTTGAATTCGAAGCGGCACCATTCACTTCGAATGAAGTTTTCTGTCAAGACCAGAAGCGTGCGTCGACTATATTCAACCGCTTCCAAAATGGATTCAGTGATGAATGCACCAACTGCAAAATCTCTGTGATGTAGGCATAGTTTGTAGGGAAATTCAAGATTCTCCAGTTTAGGCATGAGTTGAAACACTACAAATTCTTCGTCGTCATTGCTGTATGATATGAACGCGTCATAATGTTTTATCTCGTCGTCCACTTCTTTGTTACGATGCAGGATACGCACCCCATAGCGAGAGTAAACCAACACTTGCATTTCGTGGCGATAAATAAAAATGAGGATTGAAATGATTGTTATAGTAAGGAAGACGGCAGTCGTGCCCGCTATCACTGGTATTTGGCTCGTACGTAGGCGTTCCACACAAAATGTCGAATTGAAATCTATCAATGATATGCGCATGCTGCTGTCAGATTTCGGAAAGCACATTAACTGTTCAACGTCCACGATTTTTCCCGCAGCCTCTTGCAACCATTGACGATATTTATCAATGTAGTTGCAGTCACAGCTCCAGGGATTGCCGCTAAGAGCGATCTTACTGAGCAATGGCATCCGCGTAAAAGTCCACACGGGAAAATCCTCCAGGCGATTATTTTGCAAATGGAGAACTTTAAGATAAAGTAATGGAACAAAAACGTCTTCGTGCATTTCACGAAGCTCGTTGGAAGACAAGAAAAGTTCTGCGAGGTTTAGCAGGCCATCGAATGCACCCGATGTTAATACTTTGAGGTTGTTGTTTTCTAAATGGAGCGTTCGAAGCTTTGGCATGTTGGAAAACGTTTTGTCGTCTATCGACTGCAATCCCGTATTATTCAAGTACAGGGTATCTAGTTCTGGATAATATCCAAATGAATTTTTGTCAAGACTCTGAACAAACGTGCCATCCAAGTAGAGCACGGTGGACTTTTCTATGCCTGTAGGTAGCGTTGTCTGATTGCCCAAGTTACTGCAGATTGTGATTATCGCATTCCAATCATGATCGTGGTAACACGTGCAATTGTCTGGGCACGTGAAATTGCATATAGTTGGTGCATCTGGTATTGGCCGAGGGCAGAATAGATCCGAAAAGAAATACTGCTTAAATTCGCACAAAAAACTGGTTTCTTTTGATTCCACTATTAGCATTACTTTATGCTTTTCTCTCGGTAACCAGCAATACATGTTCTCGAGACCTTTAACGAAACCGTAATTCATATTTGCTTCGGTATTAATTTTTTTCATCCAAAGCATGTCACAAGTGCACAATAAACGGTTGCCTCCTAATATAAAGTTTGGTCGATTGCTGCTCGAAGAACTGGTCAAAAGAGCCCTCTTCGACAATGTTTCAATTGCATTGGATTCCAAGGATACTAATTCCAGTGAAATCATATTTGAAAATGATCCTTCCTCAATGCGTGAAATTTCATTGTTATCCAAATGCACGATTTTCAATGTTGAAGGCAGTGTCGTTTTTCTAATCGCCGTTAGTTTGTTATGTGATAAATCCATGTGAGTTATCGGTATTTTGCTAGCCATAGAAAGAGTCTCTATCGTGGAATTTATACGGTTATTATTAGCTTTCAGTTTATTTAAGGAGATTGGCAGAATCCCGTAATCCAGTTTTGTGATGGCATTGTAAGAAATGTCTAGTGAAATTAACTGGGTATTAAGTTGGAAATTGATGAGTGAGCCAAGTGCATTGTGGTCTAATAGCAAATATTTTAATTTAACATTTGTCTTGAAAGTGCCTTCATCAAGTTGAGATAACTGATTAGAAGCCAAGTTTAGCCATGAAAGGTTTATAACATTTGCGAACAAATTTTCTGGTATGCTTTTTAAGCTATTTTGAGTTAAACTGGTTGCATTAAGATTGGTCAAACCTGCAAAACTATTTTCAGGAAGGAATTTAAGATTGTTGGTAGAAAGATCGAGCGTTGTCAGATTGGATAAATGAGAAATATTTGGGAGGGCTGTTAATGAGCAATTATCCAAACGTAAATTAATTAAACCTTGGCAAAATTTAAAAGCAGTATCATCTACCTTGCTTAGTTGATTGTTATGCATCCATAAAAATTTCAAATTTGGCATACCAGAAAGGATAGTGTTGGAAATGGTTGAAATACGATTTTCTTGTAAGAACAACCCTTCAAGTCTAAATAAGGTTGCAAATGTGGTCTCACCCAGATGTTCAATTTGATTATTTGATAAAGACAATATCATCAAATCGATTAAATGTGTAAAAGTTTTGTTATGGATGCTTTGTATTAGATTGAAACTAACGTCTAAACTTTGCAATTTTTCGAGATGTTTAAATGTGGATTCGTTTAAATCCCCCGTAATCTGATTGTGGGAAATATTTAAAACAGTTAGCCCATTCAGGTCTAACCAAGTGTCAGGCATCAATGCACCAATTTTGTTATACGAAAGTGAAAGCTCGGTCAGAGAATGCAAGTGTGAAAATGCACCTGATTCAACCATGGTTAAGTTATTATCCTGTATGCTTAACAGATTTATAAATGGAGTTTTGCAAAAACTCTTGCTAGGAATTTCTGTAAAATAATTGCGATCTAAAAATAGATGGGCTAAGTTGCTACAGCAAGGTCTCGATAGATCTTGTGATGTGCATGTCCCAGAAAATCCCAACGCCGTTATGTTTGTCAGTGCATTATCTTGAAGGATTAATTCTTTTAATGCCTGAAGTGGACAGAATTCATTTTCAGGAAAACTTTTAATGTTATTATAGACCAGATCCAGTGCTTCTAGATTATGTAAATTTCCAATCGCCATTTTATGTATATTTAAAGTGTGCTCTTCCTTGTGTTTACTCCGAATTGTGAGATATTGAAGCTGCTGTTCAATTGGCAAAAACGTATTCCTCTCTAAGTTTAAGAATTTGCAGTCTAAGAAAACAATTTCTTTAAGTTCGAGAAAGTGAGAAAATGATGAATTTTCGAATGTACTTGCGTAGAATATAAATGATGGCGCGCATGTTATTTGCAAAGATTGTGTGCATTTAGTTTGAATAACAGACAAAGTCTCATTACTGACATCAATGAATGGCAATGTTTCACATCTTAGAACTGCTCCCATGTAATCCCATGTGTATTCGGCAATGCAATCCTTTGGCATTTTATAGTCTGGACATGGAAAATCTTTGGATGATAAGGAATATTGTGGAGGAAATACACTTATTAATGCATGTATTTGCATCAATAGTTTCACTGTTTTTAGCAAACCCATAACTGGATTTTCTTATGGCACAACAAACGTTACTATTTTAAGTTAATTCTATTCCTCGCAATTGCAATGACATTGTCCAAATGTCCATGCTACTGTTTTTCATCCAAATGTATTTGATTCCTCTGATTTCACCAGTGTTCATCTGAAATATGTAGAAATTGAAACTAAATCAGAACAATATAATTTTATTCAACCCATGTGGTCAGTACAATACGATGATCATGTTGTCATTTTGGTAGGGGATGGTAGGGGGGCATATCCCACTATTAGGAAAAGACTCCCACGTCAGAAGAACTTTAACATCATTGTTAAATTCAATTCCTAATAATTCTGAATTATTCTATTAATATTTTCAATTTTTTTAATAATGATAAAGTTTGTGAAAGTATAATATATTGAGGGGCGTGCATCATTCTATACAATAATGGAATAATGTCCAAAGAACAATTAGCATAACTTTTCTGAAATATTTATGTTGTAATAAGCACTACACGTTGGTAAATATTAATGTGACATATGATACCCAGAGTAATGAGCATTTGGTAAACAACAACCTTACCAGTTAAATTATTGCAACACATCTTGTATGTTGTTGTTATCAATGCATTTTTGACACTAATATGCAGATCGACACAAATGCTTCAGTAGCTTCAATCACTTAACCCCTTAAGCCCAAAATATTTTTTTGTATGGAAATATAAATATAGTAAGGCAATGAACTTTTAAACTTGTTCTTCAACTTTAGTCCAAGCTTCTACACCCAGTCTAATGTATGCAGAAAATATACTTTTTTTCTTTGATAATATATACACCAGTTATTTATACCTTTCTTATCCACGTGTAACTTTCACAAAATTTCCAAGTTTCTCACATCAATTTGGGTTGAACTAGAAAATATTTCTTCAAACGAGAGAAAGCAAAATGTTCACATGGCTCCGGATTTCCTTCTACAGAATTGAAGTTCTGTTGACTTCTAAGCTTTCGTAGAAATCGTATTCAGTATTCTAACCTCTACCATGTAGCCCTGAACTTCTTACAAAACTACATGGCATTCTTTTTTCTCTCATCCCATTTCATTTAGGGGTACCCAATTCTGTAGCATGTTTGGATAAGAGCCAAATGCAATCATTGTGGCATATTGGATGAAGTTTCAGTCGTGAATTACAAAAGTTTTATGATTTAATTCGTTATAAACTAGATAATTTCCTTTTAGCCTCTACGGTACACAAAACAAATGAAGAATATTTTAATGCATTTTATTTGCAAAGTGTTGATTTAATTTATATCAATGTATTGTTAATTTCACACATCGATAATGCATATAATAATTTATTGATATGTTTGAGAGAGGAGATACTTATTACCATTGCATGAAACTTAAAATCTAAATTATAAACTTGAATTAAAAATAATACTTGAAAGGAAAATATAGTGACAACATCAATGCAAGTAAATCAATGCATTTTTGTCACTCACATGAAATTACTTTCTAAACTGAAAGCAGATCCATATTATTTTTTCTGAAACTTTAACTTCTGTGCAATACAATTTTCTGACAAAACTAAGTTTGCTAACAAATAAGTGTTAAAACTAAGTGTCAAAAATCAAAGTTCTAAGGAGAAAAATAACAGCAAAATCGACTCCTTTTTCACTTTTACTTTACTTTTATTGCTGAAAAGTGTAAAAAAATTATGCTCGTATTAATTCTAAAATATAATTGCACTGGAATTGCATTATTATTTTTGCTAAATGAATCTTTACGATTTTTAAAAACACAACAACGTTATTGTATAATTGTATTTAAATTGCAATAATTGAATGTTTAGTACAAAAGCAGTAATTTTTCTCCTGGGAGGTAAAAATTAGTATTAAATAGTTCCCCTACTGCATTAATAGGGAAATTTTTGAAAGTGTATTAAAACTGCAGATAAATTTTCTTATTAATACACTTTAATTATATAAATAATACATTCCCAGGAAAAAATCCTCCGCAATAATACTGCAGTAAAACTGCAGTAACTTGTTGTAGTTTTTCAAAAGTAGAAATGCATTTTTTTTACAGTCAAATTGCTAAATTTTCGGAGTATTATGGAACACTTTACTTTAGTATAACTGCAGTAATTCTGCAGTCTAAAACTGCATCTTTACTGGAGTTATACTTCAATTTTTCAGCATTTTTATGGGGCTTTCCAATTGTTTTTTTTCAAAATAAATATCACTTTTTCTGCAGTAAAACTGCAGTTTTTCTGCAGAAAATAGCATATATCACTACATGAAAACTGCAATTTAACTAGACAAAACCTGCAGTTATACTGCATTATATCCCGTCTATTAGATAACAAGAAACTGCTTTTTCTATACAGGTGTAGTTTCACTGCAAGATTTAAATCACCTTTAAGACTTTAATAAAAGAACAAATACTGGGGAAAAAATGCATTCAAATTGCTGTAATTCTGCTGAAAAACTTGTCAGTAAATTTTTAAAATTCAATAATAATGCATTGTTAACTGAAAATGTAAATAATTCACTCATTGAAACAGAATAACATGAACTTCAAACTATTTAATGTAAATTAAA